>CM076580.1:1210798535-1210853535 GCA_034641835.2 Pinus albicaulis | reverse complement strand
CTTGTGTTTCAACATTCCAAGCCGCATAATCCTACGATGCACGCAAGATGCAAGGAAAAAGTCGACCACTTGAGCAAACAAATGGGCCACCACATCTATCAAGACCTCAAAGCCAACATAGGGACAAACGACGTGCACTCTGAAAGGAATTCCAAACCTTAATTTTACAACAAGGAGAACCCCTCTCCTCACATCGCCCAATGGAAAAAGCAAGCAAGAGGGGCAGCTTACAGCCAAAACCCCTCCCCATTCCTCTTAAACGTATGCATCTCAACCCACAGTGCTGACATAGAAAGAGTACAAGCACAAGAAATCGGCACCATAAAGAGCCAAACAATGAAGAGGACAGTCATCTCAAGGAGCCACACATAAAAACCCATCCAATTCCGAGAACACGGAGCGAAGGGGGAATTGTTCACATATGCCTCCAAGGACGAGCATGGCCAACATTACCGCTCATGTGCTACCGAGTGGGGATGGAAAGAATATGAATGTCGACCACCCTACAAATGACCCAAGGCCATTCTTCAGGCACACCCGACAAGCAACTCAATTACCAACCCACCTTTCACACAAAAATCCAACCCCTCCCCCCACCAAAAGGGGAGGAGGTGAACAATATAGCGAGGAGCCGATTTCACGAAGCCAACGAGGAGGAGATAGAAACTCCCCTCTCTAACCCACCAAAAGGAGGTGTACAGCTTATAAGCGAAGAAGCCAACATCGGGCCAACGAGGCGAGCTAAGGGTCACGAGAGCGACATAGGCGACCGGCTAGTTGTCTCAAGGAGCCACACACAACGACCTCATCCAACTCTGAGAACACAGAGCGAAAGGGTAACTCTTTCCACATATGCCTCCCAGGACGAGCATGGCCAACATTACAGCTCATGCGCTACCGAGTGGGGATGGAGAGAATATGAGAGTCGACGACCCTACAAATGACCCAAGGCCACTCTTCAGGCACACCCGAACAAGCAACTCAATTTACCAACCCACCTTTCACACGAAAATCCAACCCATCCCCCCACCAAAAGGGGAGGAGGTGAACAATATAGCGAGGAGCCGATTTCACGAAAACTGACAGGGAACAAATCCCCACCTCGAGAGGGGGGGCTGAAGGAGGTGAACAATATAAGCGAAGAGCCAACATCCAGTGGGCAGCGAGCAAACGAGAACACAGTGACATAGGGGACCGGCCAGTTGTCTCAAGGAGCCACACACAGCGACCTTATCCAACTCTGAGAACACAGAGCAAAAGGGTAACTCTTTTCACATATGCCTCCCAGGACAAGCATGGCCAAAATTACCGCTCATGTGCTACCGAGTGGGGATGGAGAGAATATGAACGTCGACCACCCTAAAAATGACCCAAGGCCATTCTTCAGGCACACCCGAACAAGCAACCCAATTACCAACCCAACTTTCACACGAAAATCCAACCCCTCCCCCCACCAAAAGGGGAGGAGGTGAACAATATAGCAAGGAGCCGATTTCATGAAGCCAACGAGACAAAAGCACACCTCTCCAACCCACCAAAAAGGGAGGAGGTGAACAATATAGCGAAGAGCCAACATCGACGGAGCCAACGAGCAAGCAAGGGGCACGAGAGCGACATAGGTGACCGGCCAGTTGTCTCAAGGAGCCACACAGAGCGACCTCATCCAACTCTGAGAACACAGAGCGAAAGGGTAACTATTTTCACATATGCCTCCCAGGACAAGCATGGCCAACATTACCGCTCATGTGCTACCGAGTGGGGATGTAGAGAAGATGAGAGTCGACGACCCTACAAATTACCCAAGGCCACTCTTCAGGCACACCCGAAGAAAAAACTCAGTTACCAACCCACCTTTCACACGAAAATCCAACCCCTCCCCCCACAAGAAAGCAAAACGGGAGGAGAAAAACAATATAGCGAAGAGTCGACATCGACGGAGCCAACGAGCGACATAGAAAAATGCTGATTTCAATAGAGCAAACGTGCGACCAAGGGGCACGAGAGAGAGTTAGTGGAGAGCCGATTTCAACAAAGCCAACAGGCGGCCCGTCATCTCAAGGAGCCAGACACAACAACCCCATCCAAATGCTAGAAAACAGAGGGGACGGGAGAGATTGTTCAAACATGCCTCCAAGGACGAGCATGGCCAACATTACCGCTCATATGCTACCGAGTGGTGATGGAGAGAAGAAAGTCTACGACCCTAAAAATGACCCAAGTCCATTCTTCAGGCACAACTGAACAAAACAACTCAATTACCAACCCACCTTTCACACGAAAATCAAATCTGATAAGTGCACCCTTGGAAAAAATGGGGTGACCCGAACGCCCTCATCCGTGCGCCCTCACCCGGGGCGACACGGAGCGCCCGCCTGAACGGACGCACATGGGATAAAACGAAAAATAGGCCGCTCGGATGTGCACAAGGCACCCGGGCGGTCACAACTTAGCAAATATGGAACGGGCACCCTCGGTCCAAACAACCCGACCCGAATGGATGACCTCACCCGGCACGACCAAACGACCCGACCCGAACGGACGCCCTCACCCAGCACGACACGGCGCGCCCACCCGAATAGAAGCACATGGGAGCAAACGGAAAACAGGCCACCCAGATGTGCACAAGGCACCCAGGCAGTCATAACTTAGCAAATCTGACACGGGCGCCCTCGGGCCAAACAACCCGACCCGAACGGACGCCCTCACCCGACACGGCCACCCGAACGAATGCCATCACCCGGTGCGACACGGTACACCCGACCCGAACGGACGAACATGGGAGCAAACGACAAACGGACTGCCCGGATGTGCACAAGGCACCCGGGTGGTCCCAACTTAGCAAATATGACACGGGCACCCTTGGGCCAAACGACCCGACCCGAACGGATGCCCTCACCCGGCACGACACGGCGCGCCCACCCAAACGGACGCACATGGGAGAAAATGGCAAACGGACCGCCCGGACGTGCACAAGGCACCCGGGCGGTCACAACTTAGCAAATCTGACACGGGCACCCTCGGGCCAATCGATCCGACCCAAACGGACGACCTCACCTGGCACGACCAAACGACCCGATCTGAATGGACGCCCTGACCTAGCACGACATGGAGCACCCACCCGAACGGACGCACATGGGAGCAAATGGAAAACGGGCCGCCCAGAGGTGCACAAGGCAATCGGGTAGTCACAACTTAGCAAATCTGACATGGGCGCCCTCGGGCCAAACGATCCGACCCAAACGGACGACCTCACCCGGCACGACCAAACGACCCGACCCGAACGGATGCGCTCATCCAGCACGACACGGCGCGCCCACCCGAACGGACACACATGGGAGCAAATGGCAAACGAGCCGCCCAGATGTGCACAAGGCACCCGGGTGGTCACAACTTATAAAATATGGAACGGGCGCCCTCGGGCCAAACAACCCAACCCAAACGAACGACCTCACCCGGCACGACCAAACGACCCAACCCAAATGGACGCCCTCACCCGGCACGACACGGCGCGCCCACCCGAACGGACGCACATGAGAGAAAATGACAAACGGGCCGCCCGGATGTGCACAAGGCACCTGGGAAGTCACAACTTAGCAAATCTGACATGGGCGCCCTCGGGCCAAACGACCCGACCCGAATGGACGCCCTCACCCAGCACGCCCACCCGAACGAACGCCATCACCCGGCGTGACACGACACGCCCGACCCGAACAGACGCACATGGGAGAAAACGGAAAATGGACCTCCCGGATGTGCACAAGCCACCCGGGCAGTCACAACTTATCAAATCTGACACAAGCGCCCTCTGGCCAAACGACCAAACCCGAACGGACGCCCTCACCCGGCATGACATGGCGCGCCCACCTGAACGGACGCACATTGGAGCAAACGGCAAACGGGCCGCCCGGACGTGCACAAGGCACCTGGGTGATCACAACTTAGAAAATCTGACACGGGCACCCTCGGGCCAATCGATCCAACCTGAACGGATGACCTCACTCGGCACGACACGACGCGCCGACCCGAATGGACGCCCTCACCCGGCACGACACGGCGCACCCACCCGAATGGACGCACATGGGAGAAAACAACAAACGGGCTGCCCAGATGTGCACAAGGCACCCAGGCGGTCATAGCTTAGCAAATCTGACACGGGCACCCTCGGGCCAAACGATCCGACCCGAACGGATGACCTCACCTGGCACGACCAAACGACCTGACCCGAACGAACGCCCTCACCCGGCACGACACGGCGCACCCACCCGAATGGACGCACATGGGAGAAAATGGAAAACGGGCTGCCCGGATGTGCACAAGGCACCCGGGTGGTCACAACTTAGCAAATCTGACATGGGCGCCCTCGGGCCAAATGACCCAACGCGAATGGACGCCCTCACCCGGCTCGACACGGCGCGCCGACCCGAATGGACGCACATGGGAGCAAATGGCAAACGGGCTGCCCAGACGTGCACAAGGCACCCGGGCGGTCACAACTTAGCAAATCTGACACGGGCACCCTTGGGCCAAACCACTCGACACGAACGGAAGACCTCACCTAGCACGACCAAACGACCCGACCCGAACGGACGCCGTCACCCGGCACGACCAAACGACCCGACCCGAAAGGACGCACATGGAAGCAAACAGCAAACTGGCTGCCCAGACATGCACAAGGCACCCTGGAGGTCACAACTTAGCAAATCTGACATGGGTGCCCTCGGACCAAACAAACCGACCCGAACGGACGCCCTCACCCGGCACGACACGACGCGCCCATCCGAACGGACGCACATGGGAGCAAACGGCAAATGGGCCGCCCGGACGTTCACAAGGCACCCGGGCGGTACAACTTAGCAAATCTGACACGGGCGCCCTCGGGCCAAACCACCCGACCTGAACGGATGCCCTCACCTGGCTCGCCCACCCGAACGGACGCCCTCACCCTGTGCGACACGGCACGCCCGACCAAATGGACGCACATGGGAGCAAACAGGAAACGGGCCACCCAAATGTGCACAAGGCACCCGGGCGGTCACAACATAGCAAATCTAACACAGGCGCCCTCAGGCCAAACAACCCGGCCTGACCTGAACGGACGCCCTCGCCCGGCACGCCCACCCAAACGGACGCCTTTTTGCCGCACGACCAAACGACGCAACCCGAACAGACGCCCTTACCTGGCATGATGAAACGACCCGACCTGAATGGAGGCCCTCACCCGGCACGACCAAACGACCCGACCCGAACAGACGCACATGGGAGCATACGGCAAACGGGCCGCCCAGACTTGCACAAGGCACCCGGGCAGTCACAACTTAGCAAATCTGACATAGGCGATCTCGGGCCAAATGACCTGACCCGACCCGAACAGACTTCCTCGCCCGGCACGCCCACCCGAATGGACGCCCTCACCCGGCACGACCGAACGATCCGACCCGAACGGATGCCCTCACCTGGCATGACTGAACGACCCGACCCGAACGGACGCCCTCACCCGGCACGACCAAACGACCTGAACAAACAGACGCACATGGGAGCAAACGGCAAACGGGCCACCGCGATGTGCACAAGGCACCCGGGCGGTCACGACTTAGCAAATCTGACACGGGCGCCCTCGGGCCAAACGACCCGACCCGACTCGAACGGACGCCCTCACCCGGCACGACCAAACGACCCGACCCGAATGGACACCCTCACCCGGCACGACCAAACGACCCGACCAAATGGATGCACATGGGAGCAAACGGCAAACGGGCCGCCCGGACGTGCACAAGGCACCGGGCTGGTCACGAATTAGCAAATCTGACATGGGCGCCTCGGGCCAAACGACCCGACCCGACCCGAACGGACGCCCTCACCCGGCACGACCGAACGACCCGACCCGAATGGACGCCCTCACCCAGCACGACCGAACGACTCGACCCGAATGGACAACCCCACCCAGCACAAGCAAACGGCCTGACCAAACGGATGCACATGGGAGCAAACAGCAAACGGACCACCCGGACGTGCACAAGGCACCCGGGCGGTCACGACTTAGCAAATCTTACACAGGCACCCTCGGGCCAAATGACCCGACCCGACTCGAACAGACGCCCTCACTCGGCACGACTGAACGACCTAACCCGAACGGACACCCTCACCTGGCACGACCGAATGACCCGACCTGAACGGACGCCCTCACCTGGCATGATCAAATGACCCGACCCGAATAGACGCCCTCAGCCGGCACGACCAAACAACCCGACCAAATGGACGCACATGGGAGCAAACGGCAAACGGGCCGCCCGGACGTGCACAAGGCACCCAGGCGGTCACAACTTAGCAAATCTGACACGAGCGCCCTCGGGCCAAACGACCCGACCCGACCCGAACGGACGCCCTCACCCGGCACACCCACCCGAACGGACACCTTCGGGCCAAACGACCCGACCCGACCCGAACGGATGCCCTCACCCAGCACGACCAAACGACCCGACCCGAACAGACGCCCTCACCCGGCACACCCGACCAAACGGACGCACATGGGAGCAAACGACAAACGGGCCGCCCAGACGTGCACAAGGCACCTGGGCGGCCACAACTTAGCAAATTTGACACGGGCACCCTAGGGCCAAACGACCCGACCCGACCCGAACGGACGCCCTCACCCAGCACGCCCACCCGAACGGACACCCTCGGGTGAAACGACCTGACCCGACCCGAACGGACGCCCTCACCTGGCACGACCAAACGACCTGACCCAAATGGATGGCCTCACCCGACACTCCCACTCGAATTGACGCCCTCGGGCCAAACGACACGACCCGACCCAAACGGACGCCCTCACCCGGCACGCCAACCCGAACGGACGCCCTCGGGCCAAACGACCCGACCCAACCTGACCTGAACGGACGCCCTCACCCAGCACGCCCACCCGAACGGATGCCCTCGGGCCAAACGACCCGACTCGACCCCAATGGACGCCCTCACCTGGCACGCCCACCCGAACGGACACCCTCGGGCCAAATGACACCGTCAAACGCCATCGACGCCCTCCTCGGCTTAACCGAACGACCGGGCTCGACGGACGCCGCCCGAGGCAGCGACAGCGACCGACCGAGCAGACGCGTGAGTCATACCTTAAGAGCACGGCGGGCCCAAATGGACACCCTCACACCGCGCGACCAAACGAACGGGCCAACGAATGGGCGCCCCTTCGGGCCAGCGACACAGAGGGCCGACCCGGACGGACGCCCTCACCCCGCACAACCAACCGACCCAACCCGAACGAACGCCCTCACCGGCCGACCAAACGGCCGCGTCGCCAGGATGCACAAGCAGGAGCAAATGGAAGGCCCAGGGCGGCCGGCGTGCACAAGGCACCCGGGCGGTCACAACTTAGCAACTCTGACACGGGCGCCCTCCGACCAAACGGCCCGACCCGGACGGACGCCCTCACCCGGTGCCACACGACCCGCCCGACCGAACGGACGCACATGGGAGCAAACGGCAAACGGGTCGCTTGGACGTGCACAAGGCACCCGAGCGGTCACAACTTAGCAAATCTGATACGGGCGCCCTCGGCCCAAACGACTCGACCCGAACGCCTTTGGCCGGGCGCCCTCACCCCCGGCGCGGCGGGCGCGCCGACATTTCAGGCTGCGTTTGACGACACCCTCAGCGGCGCGCAGGCAGCAAGCCGCGTGCAGCCGGCGCACCCTCCCCGGCAACGAGCAGGCCCCGACGCGTTTCGTGCTTCCCCTCTTGGGCGACGCGCGAGCCGAAACCCGAACGCGTTTTGGCTTTGTACCCTGCCGACGCGCCGGAACGGCCGGCGCGACCGGCAGGTGCGCACCGGCAGGCACTCGGCCGGGCCTTTGGCCCGGGCACCCTCACCCAAGCCGCGCTCGACCGACGACGCGTTTGGCGGGCCGGGTCCGGGTGACCCTTGTTGAGCACCTGCGCACGAACTGCACGACAGTGCGGAAGCCATTCCGGGAGCGTCCGGAGTCGGAATTGAGTGCCGTAAATTGCAGAATGTGGGTATTGACGGGCCGCATCTAACCGTATAGTTGGGAAGCGGATTGGACACACAGGGAGCTTGAGGGACGGTCTAAACTGATTTGTAGTGCCGATTTGAGTGACCCGGCAGCACTTGGGTAGTTTTGTGCAGGATATTCCCAAGGTAAATTCTCATGATTGTAAATGATTGCTGTAGGCTAGTTTGATGGTTGACAAGCCTTAGAGCTTGGTCAAAAGGCTAACTTGCCTTGCCAAGGAGTAGAAGTGGCTTCTGCTGGATTGGAACTTATTATTTCATATTTATGAAACGTATTATCGGTCGGACTCATTATTAACAGGGAATTTCCCCTCCCTTGTATGTATGAGCGTACTTGTGGATTGATAATGATGTTTATGTTTATTTCCGCATATCGAGAGAACCTTTGGTTAATAACTAACAAGTTTTTCTAAAGGCGTAGTCTATATACTTGAGTATTTGGAAAAGGAAAAAGGTACGGTGGTGCCGCACCCGTCTATAGCGTGGTTGAAAGACACCGAAGGTATAAGGGCGTGACAACTAGGCACATCGGCGGTCACAACTTAGCATTTTTGATATGGCCTCCCTCACATGACCCGACCCGAACGCGTTTCCTTGGGCGCCCTCACACGGCACGACCTGACCCGCCCTAACGAAGGCACAAAGGATCAAATGGAAATCAGGTCGCACGAACATGCACAAGGCACAAGGGTGGTCACAACTTAGCATTTTTTATACGACCTCCCTCACACGACCCGACCCGAACACGTTTCCTTGGGTGCCCTCACACGACACGACCTGACCCGCCCCAACGAAGCCACAAGGGAGCAAACGGAAAACGGGTCGCTGCTTTAGGGTAAACTGCTTGGGTGGTTAGTTTTCGTATATCCCTCTCAGGGCTTTCCGGTGCCCGAGGCAGACAGTCAGATTAGCTATGTTGTTCACAAAGATGGAATGAGCATGTTCATATTAGCTTGAAGTAACTTGAAGGAATACAATAGAGAATTACCTCTTTGACGGTCTTGGAATCTCTTGGAGAACGCCGAGCAGCAAAGTAAGAGTCCTTCCTCGCTGGCTCCAACTCTGAGATCTACAATCAATCAAAGCACCCGCGTAACTTCTAATATAACAAGTATTCTATCAATTAAATCAAAAATAAACATCTAGATTATACACATCTGAACCATTCATATCATACTAAACAAATATTGAAACAACAATACAACATTAAGCATCGAATGGACAAAACGAACATAGTTCTATTGATTTTGAAAGAAGGAGGATTACAACCATCGGTTGTACCAAGCCCTCCTCAGTCTCCCAATCTCTCTTCTCTACCAAGTGAAGAATTCCAAGCCAACAAGCTCTCTAGGAGCCTCTTTGACTCTTGGCCTTCACAATGTCACACTATTCTCTATCCCACAAGTATGCAAGAAATTTTGAGCAATCCTTCAACCTTCAATTAAGAGCCTTCAGCTCCTTCTTATAGGAGAGGGAGGAGGCCATTGTTGCCCTTCTCTTTCCACTAGTTTGGAATGGAAAATGCTTAGATGTTTCCTTGATCTCCATGCTTTTGCCTCTCTTGGAGTTCAGTCTTCTATGGCAATGACCAATAATGAACTGGTGCTTCTGCACTTTCCTCTGTGCACTGACTCCTTCGTGAGGGAAAGTCGGAGATTCAAATCTTTCTCCGCGCTCTTTTCCCAATTCAAAATTAAAACATGGGTAAAACGACCTTTTAGTGTAAATAGAGCATTGCCCTAGCCACTAACGCGGCCAATATATTTCTTGACTGCGTTATAACGCCCTTGTTCTATTCTATGTATGCGTTACCCTAGCAGAAATAGGTTTAATTTAGGTCTTTGTACTTCTTCCATATTTGTCTTCCCCTCTAAGCTGATGAGGAGGTATTTTGACCTGTAACAGATGCCCCCTAAAGTGTGAGGTCAGAGACGAAGACGATGGCCGAAATACTTTATAATTTGTAGAGAGAGAGATTGAAAGACTGAGGAAAACCTGAAACAACAACATATGTCAGAAAATATAGTATTTGCCTAGAGTCGGGCATGTCCCATGCTCAGTAGCTTTAAACAACATGATTTCTCTAGAATAGAGATATGAAGAATCTATCCACCAATAGGCACAATGTGGAAGTGTTTGTCATAACAGGATCAGGCTGAAGAAGCTGTCTCCATAAACAATATCGCAGCTTGGGGAAGGGAACACAACTTTAATGGTGTAGCCTTTTGCCCCAAGGTCTTGACCACCGATTCACTTAAACTGCATATTTCTCAACATGTGAATGAGAGAGTTGTCGTCGAACATGTGAGAAATCGTCTGATTACCAGTCAATAATGAAAACTGTTAACAGACGCGAAGGTGGCCACCGATAATGATGATGGTCCCTAAGATGCCTAGTACAATCTAGCGAGTGTGAATAAAAGGAGTTGAAGTCGAACACTCGTAGAATCATTCGACCAAGAGCCAATGATGAAGACCCTTGATCAAACATAAGACTACCTGCCACTGATGTCTGCAAGTATCCGGGTACTGATGGGTTTCTGGATCAACTTCCTAGATAAGATGTTGAAGTCGATAGGAAGTGATCTGTTGAAAGGTAGGCACTGAGGCGTCCTACATCAGTCAACACGAAACGGAAACCAACTGATTTTGTTTATGATTTGAGATAAGGAAGAGTAAATGGGAACATCAGACAACAAATAATTTCTGGCATAATGAGCAGTTTGGTTGATAGCAGGAGCAGTAGATAACGAGATCTGCTTGAACAATAGAAGGCACTCTAGCAGGGTACTAGGCAGCTGAAGCGTGATTAACACCAAAGAGTGTGTTAGGATTTTACCGGTGCAGGGACACTGGGAAATGAAGGCTAATACTCATAGATGGTAGGGTTTGGCTAACTGCGAAAGAGTTTTCTGGGAAGTGCCATGTTCAAGAATTTTGCTGCCAAATCGACCTTTTTGAAAATGTAACAGAGGTAGTATCCATTTTTTCCAAATTTTTCCCCGTCTGATTAAGTTTAACGAGTCCAGACGAGTAAACTCGGTGAATTTTTCATGTTTAGAGAGTCTGAAAAATGTCGGGAAAGACAACTCTGTGCCCCATCTGATTAGGTTTAACGAGTCCAGATGAGCAAACTCGGTGAATTTTTCATTTTTAGAGAGTCTGAAAAATGTCATAAAAGACAACTCCATGTTCTGTCTGATTAGGTTTAACGAGTCCAGACGAGAAAACTCGGCGAATTTTTCATGTTTAGGGAGTCTGAAAAATGTCTTAAAAGACGGCTCCATTGGGGTACCTTTGTCATGTCTTGATAACCGGGCACGGCAAAGGGGTAATAGTAAGCCCGAAACAGTTCATTTTCCGTTAGTTAGTCCATCGAATCCGGAAAAGTGAGAAATCTATGTTCAATGGACGTCTACCTCATTTTGTTATGAGTACGAGGCGACGAAGTAAACTTAATATTCTTTGTGAAATTTTAACGAGTCCAACAAAGAAAAACTTGGTACCTCCATGAAATTTTAACGAGTCACGCGGAGAAAACTCGATTTTCTTTTTCTGTTTAAAGAGCGTTGAAAAAGAGGAAAAGAATGGCTCCTTGTTCTTTGTCACAGTAGTTTAACGAGTCTGACAAAGGTGACTCGGGATTTTTTCGGTTTTATGAGCGAGAAAAAGATTCCTAAAAAGAATGCTCAGAGCTTCTTCATGGGTTTAACGAGTCTAAAGAAGAAAACTCTAGGTTTTTTAGATTAACGAGCAAGAAAAGACCAAAAAAGAACGCTCGATGCCAACTTCGTATAAGTTTAACGAGCCCGAAGAAGAAAACTCGAGGTTTTTCGGATTAACGAGCAAGAAAAATACCATAAAAAGAATGCTCGATAAAACATGAGTGTGTCTGCTCATAAATCTTGATCCCTTATTAGAATCATCAGTACCAAATCTCAAGAGTTGCGACATGTGTACAGCGAGGAATCACGACTTTGCCGACTGACTTAAGAGAGTCATGCCCCAGAATTTGCTATAAAAAGGTTAGAAGACATTCATTTTCACTGTTTCGAGTGCTGTGAAGAAGCTCTGGAGTGCAAAAGGGGTGAAAAATTCAACTGGTGATTACGGTCGATCCGGACAACAGTTTTCTATTCCGCGAGATCCAGGTAAGAGCTAGAACCTCATGTTATCATTTAATTGCCAATTTTTTAGTTTTTTCTGGTTCAAAATTAGGAAAATTTGAGGCCCTAGAAAAATATTTGCGCCTAACACGGGGCAGGAGTACAACAGTCGCGTTAAACGCATAAACCGTGAGGGAACAATGCGTTAGAACGCTCTGTTTTGTACTAATGTCCGCGTTAGGTGCAACATGCTTTCTAAGAATTCAATTTTTTCATTGTTGAAGTGGTTCCGGAAAATTTTAATCGGTTGGAAATGCTTCATTTGCAGGTGTTCAGCTGTTAATCATGAGTATCTGGCGAGAGAGAGAGCATGAGTGGGAAGAACGAGAAATGGTGACGGATGCGGCAAGTTTAATGGCTCTCTGGAGATGCGGATTGCTTAAGTATGCCCGTTTAGAACTGATGAGGGGTCAAGAGGACCTCCTGAGGTGGTTGATCCAGCAGTGGGACGAGAGGCATCATGTCTTCGGATTGGTGGCAACGAGCTCGCCATCGAAAAAGATGATGTTTACTTTTTGACCGGCTTGTCATGTCGTGGGGCGAGGCCCAATTTGACAGGGTCCAGAGCTAACCCTCGTTCCACTACTGATTTGATCCATGCGCACTGCATACGTGGCACCCAGGCCGTGAGTAACCAGATACCTATTGCACAGGTGACTTTGAGACCCTTGAGGTCTATTATATGGATGATTGTTCGCTTGGCAGGTGCCAAGAGTCAGCATGTGGCGACCAAGGCCCAGATGCTCTTAGCCTTGGATTGTATGCAGCCTCAGGTTTTCGACTGGTGTGACGGTGTAGTCCGTCGGGTCCGAGCAGAGCTTACTGCATGCAAGACCCGTACTCAAAGAGAGTTTGGGTACGGAACACTGATTGTTTCTTTTATACTGGAGCGGATACCACTGATGACGCCCAGGATCCCTACAGCGCCATTGGGTCCACGCGAGCCGAGACAGGCTCGGTGGGCCACTTTGCTTCCATGGACTGGAGAGGGTCCCGTCCGTCACTGTTTTGATGAGGGATTTTTTGATTGGCTGGACTCTCAGATCATCATGATTGAGGATTATCCCTATGCAGGGATGAACTTCACAGGCGACCCCGAGTTAGTCCTGCCCCCTGGCACCCAGTGGGGGCCCGATGGTAAAAAATGATCAGTGTTTTTTCAAAAAAGTTTTTGTTTTTAGCTTTTGAATGTTTATGTAAAAAAAATTTTGTTGAAAAAGGGTGAAAATTAAGTTTTGACATGAAACTTTTGCTTGCTTGACACAGATGTGGCACCTGTCCATCCAGCTGGGGCCCCTCGCTATGCATGGCGAGGACTGTAGCTACTCGGGGCTGGCGCACCTGTAGAGGAGGCGGAAGCCGGCGACGATGATGATACCCAGATTTTACATGAACTCTCCAGGAACCTGGAGGGTCTGAGTATGGGTATACCACCGCTTCCTATGCGGGAGGTTCCAGTTCGTCTGCAGCGGCATACTGTGGGTGTGCCAGAGAGATACCTGGTTCCTCTGAGGAGGATAGCTAGAGCAGTTGTATGCTATTATGAGCATCAGGCTTAGCTATTTGGAGTAGATGTATTAGTGTCAGAGCATGGCTTAGTGAGCCAAATTTTGTAAAACACCCCAAGTTTTGGGAGATTTTTTCTTTTTGATGTTTACTGTGTACTGGTCATGACACATATATCTATATATATATATTTTTGGTGATTTTGTGTTTTTAAATTTTTATGCATTTTTTGATGTGATAAAAATATATGTACTCATGAGTAAATCTTTTACAATAAATGTGACAAATGCCAATCTAACACATAATTTTCCAAAGAATCGGCTAATGCATTAAATTCCCTAGGAACGTGCTCAAATGTGATTGTTTGAAATTGACGTTCTAAAAGTCGCACTCGTAAAAAATAACGTAACAACACAGGGTGGTGGACACGGTAATGATTGTTTAACTGCATAATGATGAGTTGGGAATCTAACCTGACCACTAAATCGGAGATGTCACGAGATGCCGCTTCCGTGAGGAGTTGGATCACTGACATGTATTCGGCGACCTTGTTGGTGGCGTTACCCAGGAAGATCCCCCCGAAACCAAGGAGGTCCGACTCAGGAGTATAGAGAACCCAAGCAGCTGAAGCAATGTGTCTAGTGTGACGACTAGCACCGTCTGCATACCCAACGTATGATAACGAGTGTGATGAAATCTGTGTGAAAGAAAAATATTACATGAGAAAAACACTTTAAACCAAACAAATAATTCAGAAGCATCAAAAATAAAAATAGGCAAAACTTTTATACATAAAATTACAAAACATATGCCTAGTGTAAAACTAGGCAAAATACTTCTTCAGATAGAGCCCGTTGCGGGGCTCCTCGAGTAGAATTACATTACAGTCCTATAGTTCGTAAGCTCCTTTTGAGAGGGCTTTAGTAACGATGTAAGGACCGAGCCACAATGGTTGGAGTGTTCCTGCCCCCAAGAGGTCGTGTATTTGATCATAAAGTAGAACCAGATCGCCCTCTTGGAAAGAACGAGGCTTGACAGATTTGTCGTATTGAGCTTTAACTCGGCGCTGGTGAGCTTCGAGTGCTAGTGTAGCATCTTGACGAGTTTCGTTCAAATTATCAAGCGAGAGCAAGCACTCTTCTGTGGCGGTGGTGCTAGGCAGGAGTTCAACGGCCATTTTAAGCGATGGGATTTCGCACTCAATCGGAAGTACTGCCTCCAGGCCGAAAGCAAGTTGGAAAGGTATGATATTTGAAAAGCAATACGGAATATTTTCCATGATACCTGTCTTGACCGAGATATCAATGAGTAGTGTCTTGGAAAGATTACCCATGTTCCCTTCTGAATCGATAGTGTGGAAAGTCGTATAAGAGGAGGGAACTATCTCAGGTTGGTCAAAAGACAGGATTTCTGTTTTTATCGCCTCCGAATCAATCGTCGAAGCGTGATGATGGAACTCTCCCCAAGGTCGTTCTTCTAATGACATGATCTCTCGAATAGCTTCGTCTGTAGGCCAGACTTCATTGAGGAGATCCTTAGAGAGAACTGTTATGGGAGAGAGGGTTGTACCTGTGGTCGAAACCATATCAGTGGAGGGTTCAGATGCGACTTGGATGGCTTGGTAGGCCAACTCAATCGGCGAAAGCGGCATCTGATCTCCATAGGAATCAATTTCTGAAGGTGTCGGAATGATCCATGGGTCGATAGAGCCATCCGAAGAGGTGGATATCATTGCAACCATGTTTGGGATCTGAGGCGGCGGTAGAGGAAAACAACCCAGTAGGGAAGATGCCTTCAGAAGACCGGTACCGATACTGACGTAAGAGTCAGGGACACCTCCTATTAAGGGTACAGAGCTACTTGGTAAAGTGGAATAATCAGGGGTGCAGAAGGATAGCTGATCAACCGTGACTATTTTCCCATCCAATGGAAATAGGATGAGTCGGAAGACCAAAGACACGATGGCGGTCATAGCATAAGACCAACTGCGACCGAGCAATAGATTATAGTCGAGATGACGCTCTACGACTTCAACGTCCACATTTACCGTTTTCCCACCCAGAGTGACGGGAAAGCTAGCAAGGTATCCTTTGGGTAGGAACGTGTGGCCATCGAAAGCTTTGAGGGAATTCGATGGCGGGGTTAGAGTAGGAGAACCTAAATTCAGCCAGCAAGCTTGTGACATAACGCAGGTCGAAGCACCTTCGTCTATGACAGTGCGATGGATGGGTCTCCCTTTTGACACAACCTGCACTTGGAATGTGAGTTGATGTGAGAGGCGAGGCTTAGCCTTTTCCATATCAAAGATTGCTAGCGTGGAATCCTGGGGATCTATTCTGCCAATGGCCGAAAGCAAGGCTTTCCTTTGTGCTGGACAGGTTTGTAATACTTCAAGTGCAGACATGGCTGACGGTGCCTGCGCCAAATCTTCTACAATATTGTAGTTTTGGGCTGCACGTGCAGAGGTATTATGAGTCATGCGTCGAAGTGTCCCTTTTGGGGGACGAATTACAGGTTCAGCATTAGGCCTTTCGATATGCAAATCGTTAGGCGGCGGCGGATTGGAACTAGTTCCAGGTTCTTGAGCATCTATGGTAGGGGCTCCATAAAGCTTGGCGCGAGTTTGGAGGTCAATACTCTCGATGCCATAAATGGCAGATGGTCCTTCGCCGGAAGGATTCGAACCACCATTGCCCCGTTGATGGGGTTGTGGCGGGTTGTCAACCATATGTTGATTTTGCTGCTGTTGATTGGGGAAAGGATTGTGAAGAACGGCAGGTGTTCTCCCAGAATCCTTGTTAGCAATAAAATCAGTGCATTCCTGCAACCGAGGACATTTGTATGTCAAGTGGTCCTCCGCACAGATTTTACAAGGAAATCTCATGGGTTTATCTTTTCCTTTTTCATTAGCAGCATTTTTCTGATTAGAGTTATTCTGATTATTCGACTGCTCTTCCGAAGAAGATGTTTTCTTCTTATTCTTCCTATTTTTCCCGTTGGGTTTTTGTGAGGTTTGCACTGAATTTACCTCAGCGGAAGGGAGAGGAGTCGTTTGATGGGGGGCGGTGGCAGCCGAGGATGGCTGGGAGGTTTGCCCCCGAGACTGATTGGTGGCTACACCGGAGATCGTGCCAACGAGACCATCGGCATGAGCTCCGGTTTTCTGAGTAGCCGGAGGGTTTGGGTTACCAGGGGCATGGGGGAGCAGATCGTAAAGCGTGCCGGATTGTGAATAGATTAAATCCAGGTGCTGGGCACGACGAATACATTGATCTTCTGTCACCGCACCAGAAAGGCCAATGTCTTTAGAGATATGGGGTAAAAGAGACTTGCAAAACCAATTTGCCAAGAGATGGTCCGGTATTGGCGCTTTGACAAGCCTCCTCCTGCATCTCCATTCATGAATATGGTCGGAGATGTGGGTGGCGGTGTCTTGGCGCAGTGATGTTAACAATTCTGTGCCGGTTTCCACTCTAATTGGTAGTTGAAAGTTCTTTAAGAACTCCGTCGCTAAAGCGCCAAACGTATTGATGGCGGCGTGTGGTAATTCAATGTACCACTTGGCGGCATTGCCTGTAAGGGTGCGGGAGAAAAATCGAAGGTGGACACTATCATCTACCATGGAATTGGATATGGACCACAAATGGAAGGTAGTGATGTGTACGGCTGGGTCATCTCCATGCTTCCCGTCGAACTTCAGGATATCTGAAGGAATCTTATGCGGTATAGGAGGCCAAAGCGAGTTGTGATTGATGGGGTCGTTTGTCAGTTTATGGATGTCGGGTATGTCCAAAGCTGCCAAGAAAGGCAATTTTGGATTTGCCCCCGAGTCTAACCAAGGCAGTATGGGCTGACTATTTGGACCATAGGGTCCCCCCATCCATGTGTTACCAGAAGGGTAAGTTGGACTTTGATAAAAACCTCCCATAGGTGGAGGAGTAGGAACATACGGTTGCTGCCCATAGGGCATAGTGTATTGGGGGGAAAATGGTTGGTTGTCCCCAGCGTAAAAGTGCCCTCCCACTCCAGATGGAGGTTGGGGTTGGTTAGTCCAAATGGATGCAATAGAGTTTCCCGGAGGCATACTAGTAATTGCATAATTTGGCAACGGTATAGATCCTACACCTATGTTTGAACCACTTAAGGGGATAGTATTTACAATGGGTTGTCCCATTTTTCCTAAGGATTGCATAGGAAGAGAAATATTCCCTGCTACCTGTGTACTGATAACACTGCCCCTTGGTATAGTGGCCAGGGGGTTTGAACTCAACAGAGGGTTCCAACCGAAAGGGTTGCTAAAGGGCACCGAAGTAGTCGTGCTCGTGGGAGGAGCTACCGTGGTCCCCAACGTGGTCACGGTAGGAGTAGATGCCGAAGGGTTCGGTAAACTACTGACAGTTGTGTTGACCATAGGGTTGGGGGTAGGCATATGTTGACTACTGGGGTTACCGAGTAATGGCATAGAACTGACCACTGGCGGGGAGGATGGTGGCGAACCAATGATGGTTGCCATTGGAATCGTCCCTATGGATGCCGGTGGTGAAATAGATGTTGGTGTGGCCGCAGACATATCTTGGCGTGGGAGAATCTGGACTATCACAGGTCCTAACGGATCAGTGAGCGGAGGATTGTAATTAGGTACAACGCCTTCAGTGAAAGGGTCCTCCGAGAGTTCCGGCTGATAAGGGTCTATGTGATAATCCAGATTAGTCAGAGGAGACTGCTCTTCCGTAGAAGGCCCGGGTTCACCAAGGTTCAATCTTTCCTCTAAAGTGAGAGGAGGTAGACCTTGCTATCGTCGAGACAGACGGCGTGGGTCAGGGGACGCCACGGTGACCGGTTTAATTTTAACAAATTTTATTTAAAATGTGATATATTATGAAGTCTCAAGTGACAGTAACCACACACTTACTAAAAAAGAAAAGACTCTCTAAAATCAATCAGCAAGCATCCAGTATAGGGTGCCCTGTCTGAGTACTACCGTTCATTGGTGATGAAATCTAGTCTCACAATAGCATACAGAGAGGGTTGGTTGAAAGTACAGTTACGGTTACTCTAGAGCTTCGCCCGAACCCCAGACGATAGGTGTAAGCACTCTCGTGAAGACGAGTACCCTCCTAAAGACTGAAGACAGAGTAGGTCCGTCTGTTTCAGGTACCAGGACAGCCCGTCCCAGTCACCTTGTGTAAGTCCCTAAAAGTATAGCCACTAAGGATACCTCAAATCACAAACACTATCAGGGGGGTCCACGGTCAAGGACAGTGTGCTATATGGGCAGAATACCTAGATCCCCGATCTAGTTTCGACATCCCCGAAGGGAACCCCAATATATAACACACCCATAGGATGCAGTCGAAGGCAGGCTACCTTCTAGTGCACCCAAGTGTTGTCTCGCGCTGAGCTCCGGTAAAGGAACGGTCTCGATAATGTGAGTGCAGCAGGATTTCACTCGTTAATGACTCTAGTTTTCAAGTTTTGAGATCTTGGGTAGTTTTCTCACTTTCCTAACCCAAGATCCTAGCCTGAACTACTATTTGTGTGAGCTCAAAAAGAGTTATTAGATTGATTTTATTATCGCTTTGTTTTTAGTGTACTTTTTTATTAGTCTGGCGGAGGGGAAATGGACGTATGAAGTATAGTGAGACGCTGACTCAATAAACCATGCAAAACATGCTCTATATATTAACTTCAATGAACAATGTTTCTACAAGGAGAGGTTTCTTTATCAATCATCCATGCACCAACATGTAAATAACACAGCTCAACTTTCAAGATTCAGACTTCTATCTACCTCTTTTAACAGTCTGTGAACTAAACTTTCAGAATAATCTCAGCTAAATGCAGAAAAATACTAAAAAAAATATTTCTCTTTAAAAAAGTAAATGCTTTGCACACTAACTAAATAAGAGAAACAAATACTCAATGGCAGCTTTAGCAGACAAGCACAGGGATTCAGTCTGTAAAAGGTACCGGTGGCCAAAAAACTCAACAGCTAAAACACAGTCACAGTAGTGAACAACAGGGTTTTTGGCTGGGTAACGCTCTGTATGTGAGAAAATACAGCGTTATAACGCACTTTATTTAAGCCTAGACCACGTTATAACGCACTGGATGAACTGCATAGGTCGCGTTAACCAGGGAAAAGCTCTTCAGTTGGCCAGACAGGAACAGGTTTGAACTCTGCGAGCGTTTGGTATGTCTACTGGGCATCAAGAAATGGTCGGAAGGATACTGAACAGAGGAGAGAAGAAATGAAGGAAGAAATAGTCTGGAAACTATGGGGAAGATCCCCAGTAGAGTCGCCAATTCTGCTTTAGGGTAAACTGCTTGGGTGGTTAGTTTTCGTATATCCCTCTCAGGGCTTTCCGGTGCCCGAGGCAGACAGTCAGATTAGCTATGCTGTTCACAAAGATGGCATGAGCATGTTCATATTAGCTTGAAGTAACTTGAAGGAATACAATAGAGAATTACCTCTTTGACGGTCTTGGAATCTCTTGGAGAACGTCGAGCAGCAAAGTAAGAGTCCTTCCTCGCTGGCTCCAAATCTGAGATCTGCAATTAGTCAAAGCACCCACGTAACTTCTAATATAACAAGTATTCTATCAATTAAATCAACAATAAACATCTATATTATACACATATGAGCCATTCATATCATACTAAACAAATATTGAAACAAAAATATAACATTAAGCATCGAATGGACAAAACGAACATAGTTCTATTGATTTTGAAAGAAGGAGGATTACAACCATCGGTTGTACCAAGCCCTCCTCAGTCTCCCAATCTCTCTTCTCTACCAAGTGAAGAAGTCCAAGCCAACTAGCTCTCTAGGAGCCTCTTTGACTCTTGGCCTTCACAATGTCACACTATTCTCTATTCCACAAGTATGCAAGAACTTTTGAGCAATCCTTCGACCTCCAATTAAGAGCCTTCAGCTCCTTTTTATAGGAGAGGGAGAAAGCCATAGTTTCCCTTCTCTTTCCACTAGTTTGGAATTGAAAATGCTTAGATGTTTCCTTGATCTCCATGCTTTTGCCTCTCCTGGAGTTCAGTCCTCTATGGCAATGCCCAATAATGAACTGGTGCTTCTGCAGTTTCCTCTGTGCACTGACTCCTTCGTGAGGGAAAGTCGGAGATTCAAATATTTCTCCGCGCTCTTTTCCCAATTCAAACTTAAAACACGGGTAACGCGACCTTTTAGTGTAAACAGAGCATTGCCCTAGCCACTAACGCGGCCAATATATTTCTTGACTATGTTATAACGCCCTTGTTCTGTTCTATGTATGCATTACCCTGGCAGAAATAGGTTTAATTTAGGTCTTTGTACTTCTTCCATATTTGTCTTCCCCTCTGAGCTGATGAGGAGGTATTTTGACCTGTAAAAGTCGCATGAACATGCACAAGGCACATGATCAGTCACAACTTAGCATTTTTTATACGTCCTCCCTCACACGACACGACCCGACCCGGCCTACCCGAACGAAGGCACAAGAGAGAAAATCAGAAACTGGCCACGCGAACTTGCACAAGGCACGCGGGCGGTCACAACTTAGCATTTTTTATACGGCCACCCTCACACGACCCGACCCGAACGCGTTTCCTTGGGCGCCCTCACGCGACCCGACTCGACCAAACGCGTTTCCCTGCTCGAAGGTATGCATCCCGTAGTGCATCAAAATCAAGACCAGTCTCGATCTCAGTTCCTCAGTGAACCAGATACTGCAAGATCATTGTAGTATGAAGTCTCCAATGAATGAAACTCCATCATGAACTCCCACGCATCATCCTATCCAAAGCGTTGGCAAGCATTCTCGTATTGCCCACGAGTGCCACCACAAGTTGTTCTCACCCTACAAGTCATATGAATGTGCTCGTAGGCTGCTCATCCAACCAATGTCTTGTTGCTCAAAGTGAACAACGTCCATCGGCCCATCTATAAAAGATCTCCATGTAGCACCAACAATCGATCATGCTCAGCATATTCCTTCTTGACACTCCTCCATGATGCTCATAAGTGGGCACCCAGTAAGTGCACCTGCATAATGTCTCCACATAATGTCTTGCCATGCCCTCGTGTCAATGTACATGACTTTGGTTGCCCATGTGTCCATCAAGAGTAGACTCGCCTCAACCCCAGTCACCATCATGTGTATAGTGTACAGGCTAAGTGCCCTCGGTCACTTCTACCATCATCATCATGGGTACTTCCTCCAAGGCTTCTCCCCGCTAAAGGTGCACCAAGAGTTCCTTCTTGGTTGTAAGCCATGAAGAAGTCTACCCAGACAATGTGCCCTACCACCAAGGCAGTCCATGAGTCATGCCGGGCACTTAGCCAGTTTCCATGTGGCTAAGCATGACCCGTATCTATCACAGAGATCATCAAGTTCCACCCTTGTCACGGGAATTTGAACCTACTAGAGCAAGGTCACAAATTTGCCTATCAAGGCCTACAACAAGAAATTCTCCCCTTGCTTCTCCAATGTACAAGGTTCCATCATAGTCATCCGAGGAAAGGTCCTCCATGGTATTGGAAAAGAAGTCATCTTCTTTCCCATCCCTGCATACGGCCCATCTCCCAAATGCTCAATTGAAACACGAGCCATGTCTTCATGAAGAATCTCTAAGCGAGTGTCCTTCGTCCTCATCAATGTCTACAATGCTTTCGATCCTGGTACCGCCTGCTCATAAAGTTCCTCCTCGATCATTGTCACTTCTGCAACATTTTCATGTGGTTCATCCCCCAATGCCTGCAATGTGCTTGGTCCAGGTTCAACTTGTTCCATGAGTTCATCCTCGATCATATCCGCATCCTCAACATCCTCTCCAGAATCATCCATCACCAATGCTTGTGATGTGCTTGGCCCTGGTCCAACCTGTTCATCAAGTTCTTCCTCGACTTCTACCACATCTGCAACATCCTTGTGAGAATCGTCCACCATCAATGCTTGTAATGTGCTTGGTCCTAGTCCAACTTGTTCATCAGCTTCTTCCTTGACTTCAATCACATCTACAACATCCTTTGGTTCGGCCACAGTGGGCTTCATGCCACCATGCTTCATCTTTCCAAGGTCTCTAAGCTTGAGAAGCTTATCAAGTGACTTCCTTTGTTCTTCTTCCACCTTGTCCATTTCTGCTCGGAGAATTCTCACTTTCTTCATAAGTCGAAACATTTAATATTTTCTCATGCCAGATGTCCTCCTCTTGCACAATGTATCAATGTTCCGACTCGCCTCATCAAACTCCTTTTCCACTTCCTTCGACTTCTCTTTAATTTCTTTGAAGTTCATTTCCAATGAAAAAAACTCATCCATCAAGCTTCAATACCACCTGCAACATTGCAACAGTATCCCTGCTCAATAATAATAACAAAAAAGCCACAAAAATGTAGCTCTAATACCAACTGTCACGCCCTTATACCTATGGTAGTCTCTCAACTGCTTTATAGACAGGTGCGGCACTACCTTATTTTTCTCTTTTCAAATACTCAATAAGTAGACTACGCCTAACTCAAAACTTGTTTAATTAATCTTCCAAAGTGCTCCTGTGAAAAAATAAAACAACAATAAACATCAATATCAAACCACATGAACGCCCATACATTCAAGGGAGGGTCAAATCCCGTTAATAAGTCTGCCCAGTATTATGCTTCAATAAATATGTACAATCTGCAATAACTATACAACCAAGCCTCCATAAACCATTTAGGCTTCTTGCCAAATGTGCTTGTACCTGGGTCTAGCCTTAACAACTTCCCAACAGTGAAAAAAATCCAAAGGAACCCAAAAATTCCCTTTCATAACATGTTTCTGAAGTCTGCGCGAATTCTGGTTCGAGTGGGTCACTCGGGTCACAGACGCCCTCGGCACCCTGAACGCGTTTCCACACACGGGTCACTGGGGTCACGGTCTGCATGCGTTTCCTGAACGCGTTCGACCTGACCCGACCCGACCCTGCTGAACGAACTCCGTGCCTTCAAACACTATTCCGCACATCCGAAACGCGGGCGCGCTGCACGAACCTGACTCGACCTGAACGCGCCCGCCCTGAACACTGTTCTGCACACATCTTGCGGAAGGAACCCGAGTCGACCATGCACTAAACACTGCACCACACGCGCCCTACGGAAGGAACCTGACTCGACCTACGGGTGAATGCCGAACGGGTTTTTACCCAACTCGACCCAGACTCCGTTTCCCTATTGCGGCTTCGCCCTCCACCCTCGACCTTCGCTCTGGCTCGAGCATTAGCTTGCCAATGGTGGAATCAACAAGATGTTGATGTCCTTCTTTCTTTCTTTTATCGTCCATCACACGTCCTCCTTTCGTATGTGCCTTTGCCCACACATTGCTTCCATGGGTGGGGCTTGACCCATATAAGGCCGACCCAGTAAACGCCCATAAAGCCTTGGTTACGACGTGGAATTTCCTCCTTAACGTCGGCTTGCCACCACGGCTGGCCTATAAAACCTCCAAGCCAACACACGGCCATTTTTGGACGTGTTTATGCACGTCGCTCCTAAACGTCGCACGGTCACCATGATAACGTTGCATAGTAGCCGAATGATGTTTTCGTCCATCGGCGCACCCGTCTAACCTTTCGTCATGGTTTTCGTCGTTCGTCGCATGTCCACTGAACGCTTCCAATGCCTTTCATCGTCATTCTCGGCTCGTGGGTCTTACAGGGGCGGTTTCCGTCACGACGGGCGTATAATTGGACGGTGTCCATTGAGCAGGGACATGGAAACCTTACATTTCTCACAGTTGGGCGACTATCATCACGGCGGGGTGAGGAAACCTGTCACGCCCCTAGACCTTCGGTGACCTTTCAACCGTGCTATAGACGGGGTGCGGCACTACCGTACTTCTCCTTTTCATAATACTCAAGTATGTAGACTACGCCTTTAGCAACACTTGTTAAATTAGTTAATCAAATGTTCTTTCAATGTGTGGAAAACATGAACATCATCATCACATCCATAGTGTACGCCCATACATACAAGGGAGGGGCAAATCTCAGTTAATAATGGGTCTGCCCGATAATATGTTTCATAAATACGAAATAGAGTATAAGTTCCAATCCAGCAAAAGACCTCCTTTGCTCTTTGGCAAGGCAAGTCACTTTTTTTCCAATCTTACAATGCTTGACAATCATTAACTAGCCCACAACAATCATTTACAGCGCTAGAATTCACCTCGGGAATATCCTGCATAAAAATGCCCAAGTGCTGCCGGGTCACTCGGGTCGGCACTGCAAATGATTTCAGACCCCCTCGTGAGCTCTCCGTCTGTCCAATCCGCTCCCCCAGCTATGTGGTTAGCTCCGTCCCATCAAAACGCACCTACTTCAACTTTCGAAACTCAATTCCGACTCACGATGCCTTCAGAACGACCTCTGAACTGAAGCTCGGATCGTGAGGACGCCCTGCCCAACCCGACCTTACACTGCGGACGCCCTGTAGAGAAGTTCCGCACGCCCTGCATTTCTGTCGCATGACTTGACCCGTGCGCTGCCCGACTCGACCCGTCCTGCGGTGTGGATTCCCTGCGGAGGAATTTCACATGCCCTGCACGTCAACAACCTGGCTCGACCCGCACTCGCCCTGTGTTCACTGCCGCCGTGTTTCCTTCACCAACGAGTTGTTGGCTTAGCTCGTGGTGCTCCAATGCGCTCGCACTCAGATGCTTGCTTGATCATTGGTTGGATGACTTCTCCATCATCCACACGCCATATTAATACGCGTATCATGTGCGCATCGTAGGTCACTCGGTCGACCCAAGATGACCCCCATCGTTCAGTTGTCTGCCCACCCGTGTAGCATCGGCTGCTCAACTTGTGCGTCGATTCTATGACTCCAGCTACGCTGTGACGTTTCGCATGTAATGTCGCTTTTTTCAATGCCACCGCCGGCTATGTGCAACGCGCCCGTGCCGCTCACCGCCACACACCCGCGCCCGTGCGATTACTGTGCGACGGCTCGCCCGTAACGTCGCACGGCGCCCGAACGCCTGACGGGCGCGCCCGTTACCACGAACGCGCCTCATGAAGTCTTGGGGCCTTACAAAACCCAACCTTCCCCGCATTTGGACAGCTTCCACCGTGACGAGGCGTGGAAACCCCAAGTTCCAGAAACGGACCAGGGGAGCAGTTTCCATCACATCGCGAAATGGGAGCCCCAAGTTCACTAGGCTTGGGCAGTTCTTCGCCGTGTCACGCGACAAAAACCACGAGTTTCATAAACTTGGGCGATTACGGTCATGCCGCGACATGGAAACCCATGTTCCCCTCACCAGGGGCGCGGTTTTCGTCGGGGTAGGAGATGGAAACCGCAAGGTTCCCAGAACTAGGCGGTTTCCCTTGTGCCACGAAACAGAAGCCCCAAAGTTTCACAGGCTTGGGTGGTTATCCGTAGTGCCGCGAGATGGAAACCCGAGCTCCCCGCACCGAGGCCACGGTTTCTATCGTAGCGGGACATGGAAATCCCTGAGTTTCCCGGAATTGGGTGGTATTCGTCGTGCCGCAAAAAATGGGAACGCCCGAGCTCTGCAGGACCTGGGTGACGGTTTCCGTTGCGCCGTGACATGGAAAATCGAAGTTCCCCATACTTGGGTGGCGGTTTCTGTCACGCTGCGGCATGGAACCCTCAATTACCCCGTGCTGGGGCTGCGGTTTCCATCGCGGCGGGACATGGGAACCCCAGGTTTCCCAGAATTGGGGAAATTTTCCGCCATGCCACGAAATGGAAACCTCGAGTTTCTCCAAATTGGGGCGGTTGTCCATCGTGTGTCGAAATGGAAGCGGGTTTGTATGCGCCGCGACATGGAAAAAAAAACCCGGAGTTCCCAGAGGCTTGGATCCGTGGTTTCGAAACACCACCAGTTCCCTAGACTCGAGCGACGGTTTCCATCATCATGGAAACCCCAAGTTTCCAGTGTGGCGTAAAAACATGGAAACCCGCGGTTTTCGTTGGGGGACAGGACATGGAAACCCCAAGTTTCCCGGGCTCGGGCGCAGCCCTCTGCCGTGTGCTGCGAAATGGAAACCCCAATTTCCCTAGCGTGTTTCCCTCAGGGGCGCGGGAGGACACGGAAACCCCAAGTTCCACAGGCCTGGGCTAGTTTTACGCCGTGCCGCGACATGGAAATTTGGCGTTTCCATGCCACCGACCACAAGTTCCACAGACTGGCGACCCCTCTCGCAGCGGCGGCATGGAAACCCCAAATTTCCCGCCCCCAAGCAAGAAATTCATTTTTGAAGATGCGAACAAAAGAAACGACGTTTGAATGAAAAGGACCGAGGGGGCGAGAAGGTGAAATGGGGATAGTCGTCCGAATTTTGAGTAAAGTGACAAGAGCAAAGCTCCGAATCGAGGCGACCAAGGGCTGAATCTTAGTGGATCATGGTAGCAAGGCCACTCTACCACTTACAATACCCCGTCGTGTATTTAAGTCATCTACAAAGGATTCTTCTCAACGACCGTTTGAAATTGAACTTCAAAGCTGCCCCGATTGAGATGCTTCACGATCGCGGTTTGCAAATGACACGGGCCCCTGGGGGCGACAAAGAGATGCCCCTACTGCGGGTCGAGATACAGTCAAAGAGTGACATGCACCCCTTCTAGCATGGATTTTGACTTAGAGGTGTCCAGTCATAATCCGACACACGGTAGCTTCACACCACTAGATTTTCAACCAAGCGCGATGACCAATTGTGTGAATCAACGGTTCCTCTCGTACTAAGTTGAATTACTATTGCGGTGCGGTTCATCAGTAGGGTAAAACTAACCTATCTCACAACGGTCTAAACCCAACTCACGTTCCCTATTGGTGGGTGAACAATCCAACACTTAGTGAATTCTGCTTCACAATGATAGGAAGAGCCGACATCGAAGGATAAAAAAGCAACATCGCTATGAACGCTTGGCTACCACAAGCCAGTTATCCCTGTTGTAACTTTTCTGACACCTCTAGCTTCAAATTCCGAAAGTCTAAAGGATCGATAAGCCACGCTTTCACGGTTTGTATTCGTACTAAAAATCAAAATCAAATGAGCTTTTACCCTTTTGTTCCACACGAGATTTCTGTTCTCGTTGAGCTCATCTTAGGACACCTGCGTTATCTTTTAACAGATGTGCCACCCCAGCCAAACTCCCCACCTGACAATGTCTTCCGCTGCTCCCTAGCATATTGCAAGGAGCGTGTTTGATTGGGATGCGACGCCCAGACAGACGTGCCCTCGACCGAAGCCTCGGGCGCAAATTGCGTTCAAAAACTCGATGATTCACGGGATTTTGCAATTCACACTAAGTATCGCATTTCGCTACGTTCTTCATCGTAACAAGAGCCGAGATATCCGTTGCCGAGAGTCGTTTCCGTGTGTTACCAAAATATCGCACCCCCATGAGAAATGGCTAAAAGCCAACCCAACGTACAATGCGTCGCAACAAGCCCCCTTCCCCCTCGAGACAACCGCACTCCATAACACCCACTCACCAAAGGGAAGGGGCTCGAACAAGCAAGAAGAGCTACTTTCCAAACCACATGCCTTTCAAAAAGGGTAGAATTGTAAGGAACGATGACCGAGAAGGACTAGGGTGGCCACCCTGAAAACTCGCACTTATTTTCGTCCTTCACGAACATCAAGCCCACTACAACTCCCCCTTTTTTCTCCGTAAAGACGGGGGTCGGAACGAGGAAAGTAAGAAAAACACATGAAAGAAAGAGAAACAAAATTGCCCGCCCACTCAAAGGAGGAGGCCCAAACGGATAACAAACACTTCGCGAGCCCCGCGCCCTCGCAAAAGGGGGGGAATCGCAAGGAACGACAATCGGGAAGGACCGAGGTGGCCAACCCGGGGAGCTTGCACTTGCCTTTTAAATGTGATGCTAATCAAAATAGTTCACCCTTAACTGGTAAAGCTAGGGACGAGAAAGGAAGAAAAAGAAACCCAAAGAAAAGAAAAGGCAAAACATGGCCGAGGGCTTAAACACAAAATGAGCTTTCAAGGCCACGATGCCCATGCAAAAGGCGGGAAGCGCACGGATCGACGAGAAGGACTAGGCGACCACCCCAGAAGCAACTGCGCAACGCTTTTCGTATACGAAAACGTCCAAAATCCACGGCCAATCCACGCCTTTTCTCCCCGGCAAGCTAGAAGACAAAACGAATCACAAGGGGAGGCTCAAACACAGTACAAGATTTTCCAAGCCCTGTGCCTTAGCAAAAAAGGGGGGAACTGCAAGGAACGACGACCGAGAAGGACTAGGGTGGCCAACCTTGGAGTTTGCACTGATTTTCATCCTTCTCCGACACCGACCCACAAAAATTCTCATTTTTCTCCATAAAGCTGGGGACCGGAAGGGAAGAAAATGATGACAGGAAAGAAAGAAAAACCAAGCATTACCCACCATAACACTCGCGACAAAAATGCAATTTGAGAGAAAGGGGGCAAAATTTCAAGCAACGCTAGCTAGAAAAATAGAGGGCCACCGCCGCGCAAGGGTACATTGGCTTAACCAAAAAGAAGGAAAACAAGGCACCCAATCAAAAGCATCCCACGTTTTCGCACCCTTCCACATACTACATTGCGACGCAACATCCTTTCTATCTACACGACATAACAAGCGGCAGTCAAACAACCAAGCAGAGACAAGCCACAACCTAAACTTGACCACTAGAAAAGCCGAGGGCCCCGATGAGACAAGTGCCTAGAGCACATTACTACTGAGAGGTAAACGACCCCCCAACCCACACAAGGCTTTGAGACAAGAAATGCACTAATAGCAAACCCACCCGCTATTGCCCCCTCTGGGTAGCGGGACACCGCTTGACCTTTCGACCAAAAGACCAGGGGCACAGACACGCTGAAGCTCAAGAGGTTATCGCAGGCTGACACTCAATGCTGGATAAAGCCCAAGGCCATAAATATGTTGGCGTTGCAATGTCATTCCCTAGAAATAGGGAAGCCCCCAAAGCACACACAACAACGCTATTGCAACAATCGACACATCCAAGAAAATTACGAAGTCGCGCAAAAAACCCACAATCCAAATTGTGATACTAGGACATAACCTGCTTCCTACTTTCCTTGGAAAGGGGAGTGGCTCAAGAAAGGAAGAGGAATACCCTCAACACCAATGGCACGAGAAAATAATCCTACCTCATGCACATTGACAAGGAAACTTGAAATTTTGATGGAGCTCGGACCAAGGGAGGGATATTTCATTACCTAGACCCAACCCTTCCATGAGGGCATGCCAAGGAATAGTCGAGAGGACTAGGGTGGCCAGCCCAATAGATTTCTCCACTCTTCATCCATCCCATATTTGACCCCACCCCGACATTTGCCCCTCGCGGGGTTGGGGGGTAGGAAGCGCACGCGCAACCACTCCCTTGACCCAACCACCAACAAAAAGGCTCACCCAAGCAAACACATAAACCACCGCTGCCGCATTTTGGAGAGAACCAACTATGGAGGCCCACATCTTCAAACGAACAAAGGACCGAGCACCTCTGCTACGAACGAGTCTGAATTTTTCCATTGTGTTTCCCAAGCACCTCGACTGCAGCAACCATGCCCCGCCGAATGGACCGTTGGAGAGGGGGCTCACAGACGCGAGCTTAAGATCATACAAAAAACACATTAGAAAATAATAACAAAGGATGGGACAAGCAAACATCAAATGCCAGTACCACCAAACAACAAGCATGGGCGGGGGATAGAAGCTAAAAATGTTGCGAGTCTCTTTCTGAAGACCCCACCCCGACGAACCATCAAACTTCGCTCACCTAGAGACACACCACACGTTCTAGATTACATACAATCGAAACCACACACAAGCGAAAAAAAAACCCTACTATCAATGATCCCTACGCGAGTTCACCTCGATAACAGCAGTACGACTTCTCCTTCCTCTGCGACCTGATAGAGATTTCAATAGACTTCTCGCCGCGACGTCGTAATAACGAGAACCACCATCGTGGGCGCAATCGGAACATTCATAGGATCGTTCAATGCAGTGGGAGCGACGGTAGAGGGTGTGTGTAAAGGTCGGGATGTAGTCAACACGAGTTGATGACACGTGCTTACTAGGAATTCCTCGTTGAAGACCAATAATTGCAATGGTCTATCCCCATCACAATGCAATTTGAGAAGATTTCCCGATGCTCTCGAACCAAGAAGAAAAACTCGTTGGCTGCATCAGTGTAGCGCGCGTGCAGCACAAAACATCTAAGGGCATCACAGACCTGCTATTGCCTCAAACTTCCATGGCCTAAATGGCCATAGTCCCTCTAAGAAGCTGGCCGCGAAGGGGCTTACTCAGCGCGGTACCGGATTGTGACGGGAGTCATTCGTTATCGGAATTAACCAAAAAAATTGCTCCACCAACTAAGAACGGCCATGCACCACCACCCATAGAATCAAGAAAGAGCTCTCAATCTGTCAATACTTACTATGTCTAGACCTGGTAAGTTTCCCCGTGTTGAGTCAAATTAAGCCGCAGGCTCCACTCCTGGTGGTGCCATTCCGTCAATTCCTTTAAGTTTCAGCCTTGCGACCATACTCCCCCCGGAACCCAAACACTCTGATTTCTCAGAAGGTACTGGCGGAGTCCTTAGAGAAACATCTGCGGATCCCTGGTCGGCATCGTTTATGGTTGAGACTAGGATGGTATCTAATCGTCTTTGAGCCCCCAACTTTCATTCTTGATTAATGAAAACATCCTTGGCAAATGCTTTCGCAGTGATCCGTCTTTCATAAATCTAAGAATTTCACCTCTGACAATGAAATACGAATGCCCCCGATAGTCCCTATTAATCATTACTCCGGTCCCGAAGGCCAACACAATAGGACCAGAATCCTATCATGTTATTCCATGCTAATGTATTCAGAGCATAAGCTTTCTTTGAGCACTCTAATTTTTTCAAAGTAACAGCACCAGAGCCGCGACCCAGCCAGTTAAGGCCAGGAGCACACCGCCGACAAAAGGGACGGAAGGGCAGGTGCACACCGAGTAGGCAGACCGACCTTTACGACCCAAGATCCAACTACGAGCACCACGCAACAACAAGTATGCGCTGTTGAGTTGGAATTACAGCGAGCTCGCGGCACCAAACTTGCCCTCCGATGGATCCTCGTTAAGGGATTTGAATTGTGCTACGTTCCAATTGCACAAACTGGTAGACGGTGTTGTTATTTATTGTCACTTCTCATGTCGGGATTGGGTATTGCATTTGCTGCTTTCTTCTTAATCATGGATATGATAGCAGATGTCTCGGGATCTCCCTCTCCGGAATCGAACCCCTAATTCTCCGTCACCGTCACCACCATGGTGACCTCTATCCTACCGTTGAAGGTTGATAGGGTAGAAATTTGAATGAAGCATCGCCACCACAAGGGTTTTGCGATCCGTTGAGTTATCATTATTCACCAGAGAAGCGGGAAAGCCCACACCAACCTTTTATCTAAAAAATGCATCCCTTCCAAAGAGTCGGGACTTGGTGCATGTATTAGCTCTAGAATTACTACGGTTATTTGAGTAGTATGGTACCATCCAAAAAACTATAATTGATTTAATGAGCCATCCGCAGTTTCACAGTCTAAATTAGTTCTTACTTAGACATGCATGGCTTAATCTTTGAGACAAGCATATGACTAATGGCAGGATCAACCAGGTAGCACCCTCCCACTTCAAAGGGAATTCAAAGTTCTCTCTACGAGAGAGCCAACACGAGAACACCCATCAAGTCAAGGAGAGGTCAACATATCATGTAAAGCTCTTATACCTTGCACCTCTTGCATCCCCAAGAAGGGATTAGAGCCCACAAACAGTACATGCCAAGGACATGCAAGACATCAAACGTAATGGAAGATGGATGCAAGATCCACAAAGTGAAAAAATGGGTCAACCCACCGAGTCACATTGCACCGAGGCTGCATAGGAGTTGGTAACCACCCCCCAACCAGCAAGGATGGAAAAATCCTTATCACCCATGACAGCCACAGTTAACAGACAAAGGGGAGAAAACAGGAACAGGACTCTCTTAGAAATTCCCCCCAAACCCTCCTCGCCTCGCACCAAGGCCACCTAGGAGTCCACTCCGACAGCGGCAATAGTGGACCTCCAGCACCTGCGGCGACCTCGATGCAAAGGCAAACAAATGGAGAAAGACCAACCGCACAATCTCTCTCTCTCTCTCTCTCTAAACGCCTCTGTGTCCCACTTCCCTTTCGAGCCACCTAGAAGTCCACCCGGATAGCAGCAACGATGGACCTTGATCACTCGATAGCCTATGGCGACCTCGATGCGAAAGCAAAGTAAGTAAATAAAGGGAGAACAACTGACCCCACGGCGTCTCCTAAAAATTCCCTGCAACCCTTCCCGCCCAGCAGCGAGGCCACCTAGGAGTCCACCCGGACAGCAGCAACAGCGGACCTCGATCACTTGATCGCCTGCGGCAACCTCACTGCAAAGGAAAAATAAGGAAGTAGAAGGAGAATGACCAAGTCGACAACCTCTATTAGAAATGCCACCCCAACCCACCCCGCCCCGCACCCAGGCCACCTAGGAGTCCACCCGATCAGTAGCAACAGTGGACCTCGATCATTTGATCGCCTGCGGCACCCTCGATGCAAAAGGATGGAAATAAAACAAGAACGACCATTCCTGCAACCTCCCTTAAAAATTCCCCCCTCCAACCCTCCCCACCCCGCACCGAGACCACCTAGGAGTCCACCCGGACAACAGCAACGGTGGACCTCGATCGCTTGATCGCCTGGGGCAACCTCGATGCGAAGGCAGAGGAAGAAAATAAATGCATATCAAGAGGGTCGCTACAAAAGGCATGAAAATATCCGAACAGGAGGAGGGATCAGGCAGCCCCGCACCACACACACCCTGCATACAAGCAACCTAGGAGATTGCCCCACCGACTTACCAACTAGACAATGAAAACTTCTCACCTGCAGCCACCTCCACACAGAGGAGGGAGGTCGAAGCGTTCCACCTTGAAGTCCTCCTTCCAGATATAGCCCCCGCCATCAATGTAGCAAGCCTCATCCCCATTGGACCACAATCGCATGAGCGATCAACAAAACAAGAAATGCACATCACCTAGTGTCTCAACATTCCAAGCCGCATAATCCTACGATGCACACAAGATGCAAGGAAAAAGCCGACCACTCGAGCAAACAAATGGGCCACCACATCTATCAAGACCTCAAAGCCAACGCAGGGACAAACAACGTGCACTCTGAAAGGAATTCCCGACCTTAATTTTACAACAAGGAGAACCCCGCTCCTCACATCGCCCAATGGAAAAAGCAAGCAAGAGGGGAAGCTTACAGCGAAAACCCCTCCACATTCCTCTTAAATGTATGCATCTCAACCCACAGTGCTGACATAGAAAGAGTACAAGCACAAGAAACCGGCACCGTAAAGAGCCAAACAATGAAGAGGACAGTCGTCTCAAGGAGCCACACACAAAAAACCATCCAATTCCGAGAACACGGAGCGAAGGGGGAATTGTTCACATATGCCTCCAAGGACGAGCATGGCCAACATTACCGCTCATGTGCTACCGAGTGGGGATGGAGAGAATATGAATGTAGACCACCCTACAAATGACCCAAGGCCATTCTTCAGGCACACCCGAACAAGCAACTCAATTTACCAACCCACCTTTCACATGAAAATCCAACCCCTCCCCCCACCAAAAGGGGAGGAGGTGAACAATATAGCGAGGAGCCGATTTCACGAAGCCAACGAGACAAAAGCCCACCTCTCCAACCCACCAAAAAGGGAAGAGGTGAACAATATAGCGAAGAGCCAACATCGATAGAGACAACGAGCGAGCAAGGGGCACGAGAGCGACATAGGCGACCGACCAGTTGTCTCAAGGAGCCACACACAGCAACCTCATCCAACTCTAAGAACATAGAGCAAAAGGGTAACTCTTTTCACATATGCCTCCCAGGACAAGCATGGCCAACATTACCGCTCATGTGCTACCGAGTGGGGATGGAGAGAATATGAATGTCAACCACCCTACAAATGACCCAAGTCCATTCTTCAGGCACACCCGAACAAGCAACTCAATTTACCAACCCACCTTTCACACAAAAATCCAACCCCTCCCCCCACCAAAAGGGGAGGAGGTGAACAATATAGCGAGGAGCTGATTTCACGAAGCCAATGAGACAAAAGCCCACCTCTCCAACCCACCAAAAAGGGAGGAGGTGAACAATATAGCGAAGATCCAACATCGACGGAGCCAACGAGCGAGCAAGGGGCACGAGAGTGACATAGGCGACCGACCGGTTGTCTCAAGGAGCCACACACAACGACCTCATCCAAATCTAAGAACACAGAGCGAAAGGGTAACTCTTTTCACATATGCCTCCCAGGAAAAGCATGGCCAACATTACCGCTCATGTGCTACCGAGTGGGGATGGAGAGAATATGAATTTCGACCACCCTACATATGACCCAAGGCCATTCTTCAGGCACACCCGAACAAGCAACTGAATTACCAACCCACCTTTCACACGAAAATCCAACCCCTCCCCCCACCAAAAGGGGAGGAGGTGAACTATATAGCGAGGAGCCGATTTCACAAAGCCAATGAGACAAAAGCACACCTCTCCAACCCACCAAAAAGGGAGGAGGTGAACAATATAGCAAAGAGCCAACATCGACGGAGCCAACGAGTGAGAAAGGGGCACAAGAGCGACATAGGCGACCGACCAGTTGTCTCAAGGAGCCACACAGAGCGACCTCATCCAACTCTGAGAACACAGAGCGAAAGGGTAACTCTTTTCACATATGCCTCCCATGACAAGCATGGCCAACATTACCGTTCATGTGCTACCGAGTGGGGATGGAGATAAGATGAGAGTCGATGACCCTACAAATGACCCAAGGCCACTCTTCAGGCACACCTGAACAAACAACTCAGTTACCAACCCACCTTTCACACGAAAATCCATCCCCTCCCCCCACAAGCAAGCAATACGGGAGGAGAAGAACAATATAACAAAGAGCCGACATCAACGGAGCCAACGAGTGACATAGCAAAATGCTGATTTCAACAGAGCAAACGTGCGACCAAGGGGCACAAGAGAGAGTTACCGAAGAGCCGATTTCAACAAAGCCAACAGGCAGCCCGTCATCTCAAGGAGCCACACACAACAACCCCATCCAAATGCTAGAAAATAGAGGGGACGGGAGAGATTATTCAAACATGCCTCCAAGGATGAGCATGGCCAACATTACCACTCATATTCTACTGAGTGGTGATGGAGAGAAGAAAGTCGATGACCCTAAAAATAAAATCTGATAAGCGCACCATCAAACAAAACGGGGTGACCCGAACGCCCTCGTCCGTGCGCCCTCACCTGGGGCGACACAGAGCGCCCGCCCGAACAGACGCACATGGGAGCAAATGGAAAACGGGCCGCCCGGACGTGCACAAGGAACCTGGGTGGTCACAACTTAGCAAATATGGCACAGGCACCCTCGGGCCAAACGACCCGACTTGAATGGACGACCTCACCCGGCATGACCAAACGACCCGACCCAAACGGACGTCCTCACCCGGCATGACACGGCGCGCCCACACGAACGGACGCACATGGGAGAAAATGGAAAATGGGCCGCCCGGACGTGCACAAGGCACCCCAGCGGTCACAACTTAGAAAATCTGACACGGGCGCCCTCGGGCCAAACGACCCGACCCGAATGGACGCCCTCACTCGGCACACCCACCCGAACGAATGCCATCACCCGGCGCGACACGGCACGCCCGACCCGAACGGACGCACACGGGAGTAAACGACAAACAGACTGCTCAGACGTGCACAAGGCACTCGGGCGGTCACAACTTATCAAATCTGACACGGGCACCCTCGGGCCAAACGACCCAACCCGAACGGATGCCCTCACCCAGCACGACACGGCGCGCCCACCCGAATGGACGCACATGGGAGAAAACGGCAAACAGGCTGCCCGGACGTGCACAAGGCACCTGGGCGGTCACAAATTAGCAAATATGACACGGGCCCCCTCGGGCCAATCGATCCGACCCAAACGGACGACCTCACCCGGCACGACCAAACGACCCGACCCGAACGGACGCCCTCACCCGGCACGACACGGCGCGCCCACCCGAACGAACGCACATGGGAGCAATTGGAAAACGGGCCGCTCGGACATGCACAAGGCACCCGTGCAGTCACAACTTAGCAAATCTGACACGAGCGCCCTCGGGAAAAACAATCCGACCCAAACGGACGACCTCACCCGCCACGACCAAACCACCCGACCCGAATGGACGCCCTCACCTGGCATGACACGACGCACCCACCCGAATGGATGCACATGGAAGAAAACAACTTAGAAAATCTAACACGGGCGCCCTCAGACCAAACGATCCGACCCGAACGGACGACCTCACCCAGCATGACCAAACGACCCGACCCGAATGGATGCCCTCACCAGGCACGACACGGGGCGCCCACCCGAACGGACGCACATGGGAGAAAACAACAAACGGGCTGCCCGGACATGCACAAGGCACCCGGGTGGTCACAACTTAGCAAATCTGACACGGGCACCCTCGGGCCAAATGATCCGACCTGAACGGACGCCCTCACCTGGCACGATCAAACAACCCGACCCGAATGGACGCCCTCACCCGACACGACACGGCGCGCCCACCCGAACGGATGCACATGGTAGAAAATGGAAAACGGGCCGCCCGGACGTACATAAGGCACCCGGGTGGTCACAAATTAGCAAATTTGATACGGGCACCCTTGGGCCAAACGACTCGACCCAAACGGACGCCCTCACCTGGCACGACACGGCGAGCCCACCCGAACGGACGCACATGGGATCAAACAGAAAACGGGCCGCCCCGACGTGCACAAGGCACCCGGACGGTCACAAATTAGCAAATATGACACGGGCGCCCTCGGGCCAAACCACCCGACACGAACGGACGACCTCACTCGGCACGATCAAACGACCCAACCCGAACGGACGCCTTCACCTGGCACGACCTAACGATCCGACCCGAACGGACGCACATGGAAGAAAATGGAAAACGGGCCGCCCGGACATGCACAAGGCACCCGGGCGGTCACAACTTATCAAATCTAACACGGGCGCCCTCAGACCAAACGACCCGACCCAAACGGATGCCCTCACCCGGGACGACACGACGCGCCCACCCGAACGGACGCACATGGGAGCAAATGGAAAATGGGCTGCCTGGACGTGCACAAGGCACTTGGGCGATCACAACTTAGAAAATATGACATGGGCGCCCTCGGGCCAAACCACCCGACCCGAACGGACGCCCTCACCCAGCACGCCCACCCGAACGGACGCCCTCACCCGGCGTGACACGGCACGCCCAACCAAACGGACGCACATGGGAGCAAATGGAAAACGGGCTGCCCGGATGTGCACAAGGCACCCGGGCGGTCACAACTTAGCAAATCTGACACCGGCACCCTCGGGCCAAACGACCCGACCCGACTCGAATGGACGCCTTCGCCCGACACGCCCACCCGAACGGACGCTTTCGTGCCGTACGACCAAACGACCCGACCCGAACGGACGCCCTCACCCAGCACGACCAAACGACCCGACCCGACTCGAATGGACGCCTTCGCCCGGCACGCCCACCTGAACGGACGCTTTCGTGCCGCACGACCAAACGACCCGACCTGAACGGACGCCCTCACCCAGCACGACCAAACGACCCGACCCGAACAGACGCCCTCACCTGGCACGACCAAACGACCCGACCCAAACGGACGCACATGGGAGCAAACAGCAAACGGGCCGCCCGGACGTGCACAAGGCACCCGGGCAGTCACAACTTAGCAAATATGACACGGGCAATCTCGGGCGAAATGACCCGACCCAACCCGAACGGACTCCCTCGCCCGGCATTCCCACCCGAACGGACGCCTTCTGGCCAAATGACCCGACTCGACCCGAACGGACCCCCTCACACGGCACGAACAAATGACCCGACTCGAACGAACACCCTCACCCGCGCATGACACGACGCGCCTGACCAAACGGACGCACATGGGAGTAAACGGAAAATAGGATGCCCGGACGTGCACAAGGCACCCGGGCGGTCACGAATTAGCAAATCTGACACGGGCGCCCTCGGGCCAAACGACCCGACCCGACCCTAACGACCTGACCCGGCAGGACCGAACGACCCGACCAGAATGGACGCCCTCACCTGGCATGACCGAACGACCCGACTCGAATGGACGCCCTCACCTAGCACGACCGAATGACCCGACCCGAATGGACGCCCTCACCCGCCATGACCAAATGACCCAACCAAACGGACGCACATGGGAGCAAACAGAAAACGGGCTGCTTGGACGTGCACAAGGCACCTGGGCAGCCATGACTTAGCAAATCTGACATAAGCGCCCTCTGGCCAAACGACCTGACCCGACCCGAACGGACGCCCTCACCCGGCACGACCGAAAGACCCGACCCGAACGAACGCCCTCACTCGGCACTAGCAAATGACCCGACCCGAACGGACGCCCTCACCCGGCATGACCGAACGACCCGACCCGAATGGACGCCCTCACCCGGCATGACCAAATGACCTGACCAAATGAACGCACATGGGAGCAAACGGCAAACGGGCCGCCCGGATGTGCACAAGGCACCCGGGCGGTCACGACTTAGCAAATCTGACACGGGCGCATGTTTGGTCAATTTATTTTGTCCTAAATTGCTACATTAATTTATCAATCCGGGATTCGTAAGTTGATGAAGTGTGGCGCACTATATGTGCAAGATAACCTATTTCTTACCTTTTTGTCATTTTTGGTTTTCTAATGTGAGATGGAAATTCTAAAATAAAAACAAGTATGGTTATGATTGTTCAAGGAAATGATATCCTTTATAATGATTTACCAACTTCAAACTTCAAAATGAATTTGAAACATACAATGACAAAACTGAAAGGAAATGAAAATGTGCTGCTAGCCTAATAAATCAAACAGTGAACTATTGAGCATGAAAACCAAACTATCCTTGCTACTGTCTAAACACGAAAGAAAATATGCTTAAAGAAATCCAAGAATTGCAACAAAGTAAATCTAAATCAAATTACATCAACTTATATTCTGATCCCTCGCCATTAGTCCAGCTATGGCTTTCGGAGGTAACCATAAACAACTTGAGCAATCTGATATCTAATTTGCAAAAAAAGAAACTAATATCAAACTACACACTCATACTTCAATCCCTCACCATCAGTCCAGCTGTGGCTTTCGGAGGTAACTGAAAATGACATGAGTAATTTAATATATCTAACTTGCAGAAAGTAAACTAATATCAAACTACACACTCATACTTCAATCCCTCACCATCAGTCCAGCTGTGGCTTTCGGAGGTAACTGAAAATGACATGAGCAATTTAACATATCTAACTTGCAGAAAGTAAACTAATATCAAACTACACACTCATACTTCAATCCCTCACCATCAGTCCAGCTGTGGCTTTCGGAGGTAACTGAAAATGACATGAGCAATTTAATATATCTAAATCTAACTACTGAAACAAATGTGCAAGACTGAAATAAACAAAGCAGTATTGGAATTAAACAAAAACTAAGAAAAATAAATTAGCAGCAGAACAATATTGATTCCATGTCATTAGTCAAAAGATATGCAAATGCCCGAGCTGCCTATTTGTAATCTGAAACAAGAACACTGATCAGTTAACAACAACATAAAACATGAAATATTATGGACAGAAGTAAAATGTAAAGCATGAAAGATTATGAACAGAGATGAAGCATAAATACCATGAAAGATGCAATATATAAACACGTGAATGACTTATGGCACAATGAACTTAAAGAAATAAAACAAGAAACTATACAATAATGCACAAAACCTCAGCGTGTGCAGGGGCCCTCTGCACCAGCCTCGGGCAACAGCCTTCAAATACGAATTACGCTTGGAAACAGAGTCTTCTTATATATTAAAATGCAGTCATAACAGAGAAATGATATTACAGCACAGTGGCAATGCAATTACATTACAGAGCTATATGGAGGCTAACTATTATGCGTATGAAAACGTGTTATTTATAACAAAGGTGATATAACTAATTCCCTAAAGTTTGTGCCGATAGAGACACGTGAACCATCACGTCCAGAGATCCAGCATCATGGCCGCGGTGAGGAGTAAATATATGAAGAGTGGATGTTGGATTCGGCTTATGGAGCCGTGTACAGGTGTTGATGTGTCTCCCATAAATTAGAAACGGTCATACAAATCTTCACGTGATGAGAAACAGAGTCCTGTCACCGTGGGACTCTACGGTTGACTTCCACTTGGCCACCTTTGACCACAGCCTCCTTAGGTGAATTTTCCCAAGCCAATAGGACACGATCCATGTCCACATCATTTCTGACTTGCCCATGTGGCTCAAATTGCTTGAATACACCTGTAACATAGAATTTCACAAAATGGCTGCGGAAAGTTGCAGCAGCTGCGGAAATTGGCAAGATTCCGCAGCTAAATGAGCAAAAATCTAAATCAAACAGTAGATACAAAACATAGTTAAAAACCATTTTAGATGCTCTTTTACAATTGATATGCAATGATATTGACAACTTAGAAGGTTTAGGTGAATGAAAAAGGTCTAGAAAGGTGTATAGGAAAGATGTAGATTTGAGACTCAACATACCCCCACTGTGAAGGTGTTGCATGTCGTCATGCAACTGAAATTTTGATAATCCTTCTTCAGTTCATATGTCTTGACACTTCAGCCAGTACGTCCAGTCCTCTCCTCCTCTCCCTTGGTGCTGCTAACATCCTGGGCTTTTTCATCAAGCATCTAAATTTGATATTAATCAGTGCTCTGCTTAACTTCTGGCATTTCCTCTTCAATTTCCTGTTCTTCTTCTGCCATAGTCCCAGATGTAGCATGGTATTATCATGAATGTTTTTGTCCAATTTACTTTGTTCCTTAAATGTCTCATTTTCATTTTTAATGTGTCTATTTAAAAGTTCTAGCTCAAAGACTTCTTGTTTCAGTGATTGGACTAGATCATCTTGTGCTATGTGTGGCTGAGTGGATGAAGTACTGGGACCCGTAGCTGCTCTTTCTAAAGATTCTATATAATCATATACTTCTTGTTGCTTTGGGTCTATCTCAGGTGTCGTTTTTATTGGGCTGTCTCCAAAATGCCGTGGAGGAGAGTTGTCTTCAAAATCTGGCTGAGAAGGGCTTACATCAACGTCTGGCTGAGAATGGGATGGACTATGTTCAATGTCTGACTGAGAATGAAATGAACTAGGTTCACTGTATGACTGAGAGTGAGATGGACTATGGCCAGCTGGGGATTGTTTAGATGTTTCTTCTCCCAAATCAATAAAATGGGGTCCTTTGGTTTGCGTTTTCCTCAACTTCCCCTTAAACCTGGAACTTCTTCTTATACGCTGTGGACCACTGTCTTTTTCCTTTTGTTTTCCTTTCCCTTTCTTCTTGTCCATAGATGACTATTCTTGAAGGTGAACTAGTCTCTCAGTTAACACTTGATGATATTCTTCGGAAGAAGGAGTTTGATGCATAGCCTCAATACTTTTTCTCTCTTTTGATGTTATTGGCTTTTTACCCTTGGTTTCTTTCTTCCTCCTTTTTGACATTCTCTCTTCCCTACTAGTTCTTTCAATTGTAGTAGTAGGAGTACTTTGAGTTTCATCATTTGTTCTTTTTCTCCTACTCCTTCTTGATGTGCTACCTTCAAGAATTTCTTGAGGTTCCTCAAAGAAATTTCTAATCAAAAATTGTTCCCATGTGTCCTTCTTCTCCTTTAACTGTTTTTCAATCAAAATTTTCACAAGACCATGGTGATATAGATGTGGTTCTACATCCCCTAAATGTTTCTGAATAGTCACAGACATCTTCTTTAAACTATTTAATAGAAAATATGGCAGATTGAGGGTCTGGTTATCTAGAAAGTTCATCAGCAATCTGGTATGGTACATATACATTGACCCAAAACGGCCCTCACAGGTGATAAATTTTTGAACAACTAGCACCAAAGTAGCCCATTCCTCTTTCAAAACATGAACAGGAATTCCTCTTTTAAAAATAGTTATGTCCATACCTGGGTTATGTAGAATCACTCTCCAGGCTTCATCATTAATGCTTTTTTTCTTAAACCAACGTTCACCCTCTTGAAGAATTTCTGTGGCAGATGCTATAGATTCCTCATTCACCGTAAACTTAAGGTCTCCAATCTCTACCTCCAGGCCATTGAAAGACCTTGCAAAAGCTTTTGTCACTTATTTATGGTAGCCTCTAAACTTTTGGATAAACCACAGCCACTTTGCCTTCTTCAATATATCCCTGACTTGCGGGCATCCTTCCATGAATTTAGGTCCCTCTGGTTCTGCTCTCAACAATTTACCCATCCTTCTTTCTGCTCTTTAAAAACTTGCCTGCGTGAGGAGGGTTCAATGGAAGTAGGACGGCTGAATGAACAGAAATGAGCACGATGACTGTAGGTAGATATCAGAGAGTGGGTATATAGTCTATAGCGTAACAGAGAATGAAATGGAGTGAAGCGGAACAGAGAAGGGTTACGTGAGCACGGCAGAAATGCGGCTGTAAGATTAATAGAACAATAGGAGGAGTATAACACATCCGGCAGTGTTTTAAAATTTGGTGGCTGCAGAATAAATGTAAGCACGTTTATACAACGGCTACGGTTTTTATGCAGCTGAAAGAAGCCATAGTCAAATCAACTATGTTTCATTGTCACAGGTGGAATATCAGAGTATGAGTGAAGATCGGAGGTTTAATTATGGGACCGTTTGAGAATGAATGCAAGGATTGTGGGAGGATTGTACAGAGATCATGGCGTGGTTACAGAGTTTTTCAATACAATCATTGCACATAATGGAGCTTATGGTCTATAACTATATAAAAATGTGTTTTAAATTCCATTTGAAATAAATTTTTACTCATATCTTGGAATTCTTGCCATTTTTCCTTGATCTTCAATTAGTTGCTCCTCATTGATATCTTGAATGCTCCATGTCTTCATAATTGGTCCTCATACCTGCATTTTATTTCATGATTATGGAAATAACATCTAGCTGTACATTCTTTTGAAAAACAGAGTGGTAGCTGCGGAATCTGCTTCTGGCTGCGGAAACTGGTGTCAGCTGCGGAAACAGATGTCAGCTGCGAAAACTGACACAACTATTATTTGGGTGAATGGAAATGAACGGATGACAATTGACTAAATGGAAATGGTCATGAAAGAGAATTTTATTGGTAAAATGGAATGAAAAATGAAGTGAAATGGAATGAAGTGGAGTGAAATGAAGTGGAATGAAGTGGAATGGAATGGAGTGGGTGGTCACAAAACTTGTGAAATGAAAGAGAGATTTTTTTTTTGGAAAATATAGAGTGTCAGGTGTTCCTGATTTTCACCCTATATTTTCTGTATAAGACTGCCAATCAGTGATTGGTTTTCAGGCTTATACAATTTTTTTTTAAACTGAAAAGAACAAAAGCTAGGCCGGTGGAGAAGAAGAATTCTTCTGTACCAGCCTGATTGCAGAACTTTCTTGAAACATTTTGACAAAATCCTCTTTTGAGAGTGGCTTATGATAAACTTTCAATCTATGGCCATTCACAATAAGAGGAGTTTGAAACTCATCAATGGTCTTGATTCTTATCGCTCCATTGCTAAAGATCTTGTCAATCTCATATGGCCCAAGCCAATGAGTCCGAAATTTTCCTTGAAAATCTTTAAACTTGGAATCAAATAACAATGCCCAATCTCCTTCTTGAAACTTCTTCTCTTTGATGTACTTGTCATGCCATTTATCTCTTTGATATTGAACTAGATCAGTTCTTAAAATTGCTTCTTGTCTGATCTCATCTAGCTCGTTCAACTGCTCCATTCTATGCTTTTGGGCTTCTGATAAGTCCATCCCCAACTGAACTGCTATCTTGAAGGTCTTGACTTGGAACTCAATGGGGAGTAGGACTTCCTTCCCATAAACAAGTTCATAGGGAGAATGTCCTGTTGTATTGCTCCATGTAGTTCTGTAGGCCCACAAGGCTTCAGGAAGCCTTTCTGCCCAATCTCTTCTATGTAGATGAACAGTTTTGGTGATGATACTTTTGAAAACTTTGTTGGTAGACTCCACTTGACCATTTGCTTGCAGATGGTAAGGAGTAGATCTTCCATGCTTTATTTTGTATTCTTCCATCAGCTTCTCCACTAGGTTGGATGTGAATTGGCTTCCTTGATCTGTCACAATTTCTCTTGGAACACCAAAGCGAGTAAAAATATCCTCATAAAGAAAATGAACAACTGAATTTTCAGTAGCAGATACTAATGCTTTGGCTTCTACCCATTTAGTAACATAATCAATACAAACCAATATATACTTCTTTTGCTTGGATGGTGGATTAATAGGTCCAATGAAATCTAAAGCCCATTTTTCAAAGGGTTCAATGAGTACCTGTGTTTGCAGTGGCATTTCATTTGAAAGGGTAGGTTTCCCTACTCTTTGGCAGCTATCACACCTCTTGACATATTGTTTTGCATCTTTGAAGAGAGAAGGCCAATAATATCCCAAGGAAAGGATTTTATAGGCCGTCCTTTTGTCCGCAAAGTGTCCGCCGCATGCTTCATCATGACATGCCTTAAGAATATCAGGCATTTCATCTTCCCTGACACATCTTCTGATCACAAGATCTGGCCCTGTTTTAAACAATTCGTTAGAAATCCATGAATATTTTGAACTCTCCCGAATAATCTTTCGTTTTTCTCTTGGAAATAAATGTGAAGGTAGTTTCCCTGTAACCAAATAGTTAGCAATATCTGCATACCAAGGGGTCTTAATAGTTACTGCAAACAAGTATTCATCAGGAAATTTATCTTCTACAGGAGAATCTTCTTTAGTATTTTGAATCCTAGACAAGAAATCAGCTACTGTATTCTGTTTTCCCGGTCTATCCAACACAGTAATATTGAATTCTTGCAAAAGTAAAAGCCATCTTGTCACTCTGCCATTAGTAACAGGTTTTTTCATTAAATATCTAATTGCAGAATGGTCAGTATGAATAAAAGTTTCATAGCCTGTTATATAATGTCTAAACTTATTGATTACATGAACAACAGCTAAAAACTCTTTTTCAGTCATAGTATAGTTTAACTCTATGGGAGTCAAATTTTTACTGGTATAATAAATGGCATAAGGAACTAAATCTTTTTGACCCAACACAGCTCCCAGAGCTGTATCTGAAGCATCCGTAGAAATATGGAAAGGGAGTTTCAAATTTGGTCCTCTCAAGATAGGTGCTTCAGATATTCTTGTTTTCAAAGTTTCAAAGGCTGATTGACATTCAGGATCCCATTTGAATTCACAATCTTTTGTAAGCAATTTGAAGAGTGGAGATGCTATTTTAGTGAAGTTTTCTATAAATCTTCTATAGTAACCAGTAAATCCTAGAAAACTTCTAACATCTCTTTGACAATTTGGAATAGGCAACTTGGAGATGACTTCAACTTTGATCTATCAACCTTAATTCCATCTCCTGAAATATGATGTCCTAAAAAAATCCCTTCAATAAACATCATAAAGCATTTTTCATGGCTTAATGAAAGGTTTGTTTCTTTACATCTTATAAGAACTTTTTCCAAATTTTCTAATGCCTCTTCAAATGAATTACCATAAACTGTAAAATCATCCATATAAACCTCTACACAATCATGGATTAGATCAGAAAAATTCCTAGTACTGCTCTTTGGAATGTTGCAGGTGCATTACATAACCCAAAAGGAAGCACTCGGTAGGCAAAATTTCCCCATGGACAAGTAAATGTGATCTTATCTTGATCTTCAGGTGCTACCTGAATTTGATTATAGCCACTAAAACCATCCAAAAATGAAAAGTACTTTTTACCTGCTAATGTATCTAATACCTGATCGATAAAAGGCAAAGGAAAGTGATCCTTCAAAGTTGCTTTGTTCAATTCCCTGTAATCAATGCATACCCTCCATTTACCATTCCTTTTAGGTACTAACTCTCTTTTCTGATCCTCCAGGTCACACTAGGTTCAAGAGGAGAGCATACTTCAAGAAGTTATCAAGTTTTCCCTTCTTTTATTATTTTTTTTTTGTTTTGTTTTTTTTTTTTTTAAGAAATTGGCTACCTAGTTACACTTCCCCGGCAACGGTGCCAAAATGTTTGGTCAATTTAGTGTGTCCTAAATTGCTACATTAATTTATCAATCCGGGATTCGTAAGCTGATGAAGTGTGGTGCACTATATGTGCAAGATAACCTATTTCTTATCTTTTTGTCGTTTTTGGTTTTCTAATGTGTGATGGAAATTCTAAAATAAAAACAAGTATGGTTATGATTGTTCAAGGCAATGATATCCTTTATAATGATTTACCAACTTCAAACTTCAAAAGGAATTTAAAACATACAATGACAAAACTTGAAAGGAAATGAAAATGTGCTGCTAGCCTAATAAATCAAACAATGAACTATTGAGCATGAAAACCAAACTATCCTTGCTGCTGTCTAAACACAAAAGAAACTATGCTTAAAGAAATCCAAGAATTGCAACAAAGTAAATCTAAATCAAATTACATCAACTTATATTCTGATCCCTCGCCATTAGTCCAGCTATGGCTTTCGGAGGTAACCATAAACAACTTGAGTAATCTGATATCTAATTTGCAGAAAAAGAAACTAATATCAAACTACACACTCATACTTCAATCCCTCACCATTAGTCCAGCTATGGCTTTCGGAGGTAACTGAAAATGACATGAGCAATTTAATATTTCTAACTTGCATAAAGTAAACTAATATCAAACTACACACTCATACTTCAATCCCTCACCATTAGTCCAGCTATGGCTTTTGGAGGTAACTGAAAATGACATGAGCAATTTAATATTTCTAACTTGCAGAAAGTAAACTAATATCAAACTACACACTCATACTTCAATCCCTCACCATTAGTCCAGCTATGGTTTTCGGAGGTAACTGAAAATGACATGAGCAATTTAATATATCTAAATCTAATTACTGAAGCAAATGTGAAAGACTGAAATAAGCAAAGCAGTACTGGAATTAAACAAAAACTAAGAAAAATAAATTAGCAGCAGAACAATATTGATTCCATGTCATTAGTCAAAAGATATGCAAATGCCCGGGCTGCCTATTTGTAATCTGAAACAAGAACACTGATCAGTTAACAATAACATAAAACATGAAAGATTATGAACAGTGATGAAGCATAAATATCATGAAAGATGCAATGTATAAACACATGAATGAATTATGGTACAATGAACTTAAAGAAATAAACAAGAAACTATACAATAATGCACAAAACCTCAGCGTGTGCAGGGGCCCTCTGCACCAGCCTCGGGCAACAGCCTTCAAATATGAATTACGCTTGGAAACAGAGTCTTCTTATATATTAAAATGCAGTCATAACAGAGAAATGATATTACAGCACAGTGGCAACGCAATTACATTACAGATCTATATGGAGGCTAACTATTATGCGTATGAAAACGCGTTATTTATAACAAAGGTGATATAACTAATTCCCTAAAGTTTGTGCTGATAGAGACACGTGAGCCATCACGTCCAGAGATCCAGCATCATGGCCGCAGTGAGGAGTAAATCTATGAAGAGTGGATGTTGGATTTGGCTTATGGAGCCGTGTACAGGTGTTGATGTGTCTCCCGTAAATTAGAAACGGTCATACAAATCTTCACGTGATGAGAAACAGAGTCCTGTCACCATGGGACTCTACGGTTGACTTCCACTTGGCCACCTTTGACCACAGCCTCCTTAGGTGAATTTTCCCGAGCCAATAGGACACGATCCATGTCCACATCATTTCTGATTTGCCCATGTGGCTGAAATTTCCTGAAGACACCTGTAACATAGACTTTCACAAAATGGCTACGGAAAGTTGCAGCAGCTACGGAAAGTGGCAAGATTCCGCAGCTAAATGAGAAAAAATCTAAATCAAACAGCATACACAAAACATAGTTAAAAACCATTTTAGATGCTCTTTTACAATTGATATGCAATGATATTGACAACTTAGAAGGTTCAGGTGAATGAAAAAGGTCTAGAAAGGTGTATAGGAAAGATGCAGATTTGAGACTCAACAGCGCCCTCGGGCCAAACGACCCGACCTGACCCGAACGGACGCACTCACCCAGCACGACCGAACGACCCAACCCGAACGGACGCCCTCACCTGGCACGACTGAACGACCCGACCCGAACGGACGCCCCCACCCGGCACGACCAAACGACCTGACCAAACAGACGCACATGGGAGCAAACGACAAATGGGCCGCCCGGACGTGCACAAGGCACCCGGGAGGTCACGACTTAGCAAATCTGACACGTGTACCCTCAGTCCAAACGACCCGACCCGAACAGAACGGACTCCCTCACTCGGCATGATCGAACGACCCGACCCGAACGGACGCCCTCACCCTGCACGACCGAATGACCCGACCCGAACGGACGCCCTCACCCGGCACGACCAAACAACCCGACCCGAACGGAAGCCCTCACCCGGCACGACCAAACGACCCGACCAAAGGGATGCACATGGGAGCAAACGGCAAACGGGCCCCCCGGACATGCACAAGGCACCCGGGCAGTCACAACTTAGCAAATTTGACACGGGCGCCCTCGGGCCAAATGACCCGACCTGACCCGAACGGACGCCCTCGGGCCAAATGACCCGACCTGACCCGAACGGACGCCCTCACCCAGCACACCCACCCGAACGGACGCCTTCGGGCCAAACGACCTGACCCGACCCGAACGGACGCCCTCACCCGGCACGACCAAATGACCCGATCCAAACGGACGCCCTCACTCGGCGCGCCCGACCAAACGGACGCACATGGGAGCAAACGGCAAACGGGCTACCCAGACGTGCACAAGGTACCCAGGCGGTCACAACTTAGCAAATCTGACACGGGCGCCCTCGTGCCAAACGACCCGACCCGAACCGAACGGATGCACTCACCCGGCACGCCCACCCAAACGGACGCCCTCAGGCCAAACGACCCGACCCGACCTGAACGGATGCCCTCACTCTGCACGACCAAATGACCTGACCCGAACGGACGCCCTCACCCGGCACGCCCACCCGAACAGACACCCTTGGGCCAAACGACCTGACCCGACCCGAACGGATGCCCTCACCCAGCACGCCCACCCGAATGGACGCCCTCGGGCCAAATGACCCGACCTGACCCGAACAGATGCCCTCACCCGGCACGCCCAGCCGAACGGACGCCCTCGGGCCAAACGACCCGACCCGACCTGAACGGACGCCCTCACCCGGCATGACCAAACGACCCGACCCAAACGGACGCCCTTGGGCCAAATGACCCGACCCGACCTGAACGGACGCCCTTGGGCCAACCGACCCGGCTCGACTCGAACGAACACCCTCACCTAGCACGACCAAACGACTCGACCCGAATGGATGCCCTCACCTAGCATGACCAAACGACCTGACCAAACGGACGCACATGGGAGCAAACGGCAAACGGGCCGCCCAGACGTGCACAAGGCACCCAGGCGGTCACAACTTAGCAAATCTAACACGGGCACCCTCCGACCAAACGGCCCGACCCGAACGGACGCCCTCACCCGGTGCCACATAGTCCGCCCGACCGAACGAACACACATGGGAGAAAACGGCAAACGGGCCGCTCAGAGTTGCACAAGACACCCGGGCAGTCACAACTTAGCAAATCTAATACGGGCGCCCTCGGCCCAAACGACCCGACCCGAATGCGTTTGGCTGGGTGCCCTCACCTAGCGCGACAGGGCGCGCCCGACCCGACACGAACGCGTTTGGCCCAGCACCCTCACCCGACGTGCCTGACCTAACCCAAACGCGTTTGGCCCGGCACCCTCACCCGGTGCTCCTGACCCGACCCGAACGTGTTTGGCCCGACACCCTCACCCGGCGCGCCCGATCCGACCCGAACGCGTTTGGCCCGACACCCTCACCCGGCGCGCCCGACCCAACCCGAACGCATTTGGCCCAGCGCGCCCGACCCGACCCGAACGCCTTTGGCCGAGCACCCTCACCCGGTGCGCCTGACCCGACCCGAACGCATTTGGCTGGGCGAGTCGGGTGACCCACGACTCGGCGCCTCTGCACGAACTTCACAACAGTGTGGAAGCCATTCCAGGAGCGTCCGAAATCGAAATTGAGTTCCGTAAATCGTAGAATGTGTGTATTGACGGGCCGCATCTAACCGTACAGTTGGAAAGAGGATTGGACACACAGGGAGCTCGAGGGATGGTCTAAACTGATTTGTAGTGCCGATTTGAGTGACCCGGCAGCACTTGGGCAGTTTTGTGCAGGCTATTCCCAAGGTGAATTCTGATGATTGTAAATGATTGTTGTAGGCTAGCTTGATGGTTGACAAGCCTTAGAGCTTGGTAAAAAGGCTAACTTTCCTTGCCAAGGAGCAGAAGTGGCTTCTTCTAGATTGGAACTTATTATTTCATATTTATGAAACGTATTATCGGTCGGACTCATTATTAACAAGGAATTTCCCCTCCCTTGTATGTATGAGCGTACTTGTGGATTGATAATGATGTTTATGTTTATTTCCACATATCAAGAGAACCTTTGGTTAATAACTAACAAGTGTTGCTAGAGGCGTAGTCTATATACTTGAGTATTTGGAAAAAGAAAAAAGTACGGTAGTGCCGCACCCGTCTATAGCGTGGTTGAAAGACACCGAAGGTATAGGGGTGTGACAACTAGGCACATGAGCAGTCACAACTTAGCATTTTCGATACAACCTCCCTCACACGACTCGACCCGAATTCGTTTCCTTGGGCGCCCTCACACGACACGACCTGACCTGCCCTAACGAAGGCACAAAGGAGCAAACGGCAATTGGGTCGCACGAACATGCACAAGGCACAGGGGCGGTCACAACTTAGCATTTTTTATACAGCCTCCCTCACACGACCTGACCCGAACATGTTTCCTTGGGTGCCCTCACACGGCATGACCCGACCCGCCTGAACGAAGGCACAAGGGAGCAAACGGAAAACGGGTCGCACGAATGTGCACAAGGCACACGAGCAGTCACAACTTAGCATTTTTTATACGGCCTCCCTCACACGACACGACCCGACCCGACCCGCCCTAACGAAGGCACAAGGGAGCAATCCGAAAACTAGCCGCGCGAACATGCACAAGGCATGTGGGCAGTTACAACTTAGCATTTTTTATATGGCCGCCCTCACACGACCCGACCCGAACGCGTTTCCTTGGGCGCCCTCACGTGACCCGTCCCGACCGAACGTGTTTCCCTGCTCGAAGGCATGCATCCCTAGTGCATCAAAATCAAGACCAGTCTCGATCTCAGTTCCTCAGTGAACCAGATACTGCAAGATCATTGTAGTATGAAGCCTCCAATGAATGAAACTCCATCATGAACTCCCACACATCATCCTATCCAAAGCGTTGGCAAGCATACTTGTATTGCCCATGACTGCCACCACAAGTTGTTCTCACCCTGCAAGTCATATGAATGTCCTCGTAGGCTGCTCATCCAACCAATGTCTTGTTGCTCAAAGTGAACAACGTCCATCATCCCATCTATAAAAGATCTCCATGTAGCACCAACAATCGATCATGCTCAGCATATTCCTTCTTGACACTCCTCCATGATGCTCATAAGTGGGCACCCAGTAAGTGCACCTGCATAATGTCCTGCCATGCCCTCGTGTCAATGTACATGACTTTGGTTGCCCATGTGTCCATCAAGAGTAGACTCGCCTCAACCCTAGTCTCCATCATGTGTATAGTGTACAGGTTAAGTGCCCTCGGTCACTTCTACCATCATCATCATGGGTACTTCCTCCAAGGCTTCTCCCCCACTAAAGGTGCACCAAGAGTACCTTCTTGGTTGTAAGCCATTAAGAAGTCTACCCAGATAATGTGCCCTACCACCAAGGCATTCCATGAGTCATGCCGGGAACCTAGCCAGTTTCCATGTGGCTAAGCATGACCCGTATCTATCACAGAGATCATCAATTTCCACCCTTGTCACTGGTATTTGAACCTACTAGAGCGAGGTCACAAATTTCCCTATCAAGGCCTACAACAAGAAATGCTCCCCTTGCTTCTCCAATGTACAAGGTTCCATCATAGTCATCCGAGGAAAGGTCCTCCATGGTATTGGAAAATAAGTCATCTTCTTTCCCATCCCTGCATAGGGTCCATCTCCCAAATGCTCAATTGAAACAAGAGCCATGTCTTCATGAAGAATCTCTAAGCGAGTGTCCTCCGTCCTCATCAATGTCTGCAATGCTTCCAATCCTCCTCTTGCACAATGTATCAATGGTCCGACTCACCTCATCAAACTCCTTTTCCACTTCCTTCGACTTCTCTTTAATTTCTTTGAAGTTCATTTCCAATGAAACAAACTCATCCATCAAGCTTCAATACCACATGCAACACTGCAACGGTATCCCTTCTCAATAATAATAATAAAAAATCCACAAAAATGTAGCTCTGATACCAACTATCACGCCCTTATACCTGTGGTAGTCTCCCAACCGCTCTATAGGTGGGTGCGGCACTACCTTATTTTTCTCTTTTCAAATACTCAATAAGTAGACTATGCCTAACTCAACACTTGTTTAATTAATCTTCCAAAGTGCCCCTGTGTGGAAATAAAATAGCAATAAACATCAATATCAAACCACATGAACGCCCATACATTCAAGGGAGGGGCAAATCCCGTTAATAAGTCTGCCCAGTATTATGCTTCAATAAATATGTACAATCTGCAATAACTATACAACCAAGCCTCCATAAACCATTTATGCTTCTCTCCAAATGTGCTTGTACCTGGGTCTAGCCTTAACAGCTTCCCAACAGTGTAAAAAATCCAAAGGAACCCCAAAATTCCCTTTCAGAACATGTTTCTGAAGTCTACGCGAATTCTGGTTTGAGTGGGTCACTCGGGTCACAGACGCCCTCGGCAACCTGAATGCGTTTCTGCACGCAGGTCACTGGGGTCACGGTCTGCACGCTTTTCCTGAACGCGTTCAACCTGACCCGACCCGACCCTGCTGAACGAACTCCATGCCTTCAAACACTATTTCACGCATCCGAAACACGGGCGCGCTGCATGAACCTGACTCGACCTGAACGCGCCCACCCTGAACATTGTTCTGCACACGTCTTGTGGAAGGAACTCGACTCGACCATGCACTAAACACTGCATCGCACGCGCCCTACGGAAGGAACCCGACTCGACCTATGGGTGAACGTCGAATGGGTTTTTACCCGACTCGACCCAGACTCCGTTTCCCTGCTGCGGCTTCGCCCTCCACCCTCGACCTTCGCTCTGGCTCGAGCATTAGCTTGCCAATGGTGGAATCAGCAAGATGTTGATGTCCTTCTTTCTTTCCTTTATCGTCCATCGCACGTCCTCCTTTCATATGTGCCTTTGCCCACACATTGCTTCCATGGGTGGGGCTTGACCCATATAAGGCCAACCCAGTAAACACCCATAAAGCCTTGGTTACGATGTGGCATTTCCTCCTTAACATCGGCTTGCCACCACGGCCGGTCTATAAAACCTCCAAGCCAACACACGGCCATTTTTGGACGCGTTTATGCACGTCGCTCCTAAACGTCGCATAATCACCATGATAACGTTGCATAGTAGCCGAATGATGTTTTCGTCTGTCGGCACGCCCGTCTAACCTTTCGTCGTGGTTTTCGTCGTTCGTCGCATGTCCACCGAACGCTTCCAATGCCTTCCGTCGTCGTCCTCGGCTCGTGGGTCTTACAGGGGCAGTTTCTGTCGCGGAGGACATATAACTGGACGGTGTCCATTGAGCAGGGACATGGAAACCTTACATTTCGCATAGTTGGGCGACTGTCATCACGGCGGGGCGAGGAAACCTGTCACGCCCCTAGACCTTCAATGACCTTTCAACCGTGCTATAGACGGGGTGCGGCACTACCGTACTTCTCCTTTTCGTAATACTCAAGTATGTAGACTACGCCTTTAGCAACACTTGTTAAATTAGTTAATCAAATTTTCTTTCAATGTGCGGAAAACATGAACATCATCATCACATCCACAGTGTATGCCCATACATACATGGGAGGGGCAACTCCCAGTTAATAATGG
>CM076580.1:1210791035-1210793535 GCA_034641835.2 Pinus albicaulis | reverse complement strand
AGGTTTTCAAACCCGCCGACTCGCACACATGTTAGAATCCTTGGTCCGTGTTTCAAGACGGGCCGAATGGAAAGCCCGCCAACCAACACCACGAGCGCGCAGGTGCACACGGCCCGCCACAAGGGCGCGCGCTTCGTCCCTCGACCACCGCACCGGCAAACCGACAGGCGGTACTCCACCCGCGCTTGTGACGATGCAGCATCCCGTGTTGGTTTGCACCTCAAGTCGAGCAGCGGACCAGCCTGAGCCGTTCCACATCCGACCGAGACGCATCGACAGCCTCCATCTGCTTCCCTCCCGGCAATTTCAAGCACTCTTTAACTCTCTTTTCAAAGTCCTTTTCATCTTTCCCTCGCGGTACTTGTTCGCTATCGGTCTCTCGCCCGTATTTAGCCTTGGACGGAATTTACCACCCAATTAGGGCTGCATTCCCAAACAACCCGACTCGCCGACAACGCCTCGTGATGCGGCAGGGTCCCGGCCCGACGGGGCTGTCACCCTCTCAGGCGCCCCCTTCCATGGGACTTGGCCCGGGTCCGCCGCTGAGGACGCTTCTACAGACTACAATTCAGGCGACGCTGCCACCCGATTTTCATGCTGGGCTCTTCCCGGTTCGCTCGCCGCTACTAGGGGAATCCTTGTAAGTTTCTTTTCCTCCACTTAATTATATTCTTAAACTCAGCGGGTGTTCTCGCCTGAGCTGAGGTCGCAAGTTGGAGCTAAATCCGCCCTACCCAATGGGAGGACAAGAGAGAGCAAAGCAAGTTCCAGGGATGCCACAGAGAGCCCGCATCGGCTAACGCCGACTGCCCAACCAAGGGGACAAGACCACCGCTTGCCGACGCACGCCACGAAACATCGCCTGCCACATTTCAGCCAACCGCACCGCATTGGGCACGGACGACCACCTCCGCTGCTCCCTACCATATTGCAAGGAGCGCGTTTGATTGGGATGCGACGCCCAGACAGACGTGCCCTCGGCCGAAGCCTCGAGCGCAAATTGCGTTCAAAAACTCGATGATTCACGGGATTCTGCAATTCACACTAAGTATCGCATTTCGCTACGTTCTTCATCGTAACAAGAGTCGAGATATCCGTTGCCGAGAGTCGTTTCCGTGTGTTACCAAAATATCGCACCCCCACGAGAAATGGCTAAAAGCCAACCCAACGTACAATGCATCGCAACAAGCCCCCTTCCCCCTCAAGACAACCGCACTCCATAACCCACTCACCAAAGGGAAGGGGCTCGAACAAGCAAGAAGAGCTACTTTCCAAACCCCGTGCCTTTTCAAAAAGGGTAGAATTGTAAAGAATGATGACGGAGAAGGACTAGGGTGGCCACCCTGAAACTCGCACTTCTTTTCGTCCTTCACGAACATCAAGCCCACTACAACTCCCCCTTTTTTCTCCATAAAGATGGGGGTCGGAACGAGGAAAGTAAGAAAAACACATGAAAGAAAGAGAAACAAAATTGTCCACCCACTCAAAGGAGGAGGCCCAAACAGATAACAAACACTTCGTGAGCCCCGCACCCTCGCAAAAGGGGGGGAATCGCAAGGAACGACAATCGGGAAGGACCAGGGTGGCCAACCCAGGAGCTCGCACTGCCTTTCATCCTTTGCGAATGCCAATCCTCAACGATTCACCCTTTTCTCCGTAAAGCTAGGGGCTGAATGGAGGAAGAGAAAAAAGCAACCCAAAAAGAGAAAAGGAAAAAGAGAACCAAAACATGGCCAAGGCTCAAACACAAAATAGAATTTCAAGGCCCCGTGCCCTCGCAAAAAGGCGGGAACTGCACAAATCGACAACCGAGAAGGACTAGGGCGGCCACCCCAGCAGGAACTCGCACTGATTTTTCATCCTTCTGAAAACGTCAAAATCCATGGCAATCCCACCTTTTCTCCGTAAGGCTAGGGGGAACAAAATGAATCACAAGGGGAGGCTCAAACACAGTACAAGATTTTCCAAGCCCTGTGCCTTAGCAAAAAAGGGGGGAACTGCAAGGAACGATGACCGAGAAGGACTAGGGTGGCCAACCCGGGAGTTTGCACTGATTTTCATCCTTCTCCGACACCGACCCACAACAATTCTCGCTTTTCTCCATAAAGCTGGGGACCGGAAGGGAAGAAAACAATGACAGGAAAGAAAGAAAAACCAAGCATTACCCACCATAACACTCGCGACAAAAATCCAATTTGAGAGAAAGGGGGCCAAATTTCAAGCAACGCTAGCTAGAAAAACAGAGGACCACCGCCGCGCGAGGGGATGTTGGCTTAACCAAAAAGAAGGAAAACAAGGCACCCAATCAAAAGCATCCCACGTTTTCGCACCCTTCCACATACTACATTGCGTTGCAAGATCCTTTCTATCTACACGACATAACAAGCAGCAATCAAACAACCAAGCAGAGACAAGCCACAACCTAAAATTGACCACTAGAAAAGCCGAGGGCCCCGACGAGACAAGTGCCTAGAGCACGTTACTACTGAGAGGTAAACGA
>CM076580.1:1210721035-1210786035 GCA_034641835.2 Pinus albicaulis | reverse complement strand
AGGAGGTGAACAATATAGCGAAGAGCCAACATCGACAGAGCCAACGAGCGAGCAAGGGGCATGAGAGCGACATAGGTGACCGGCCAGTTGTCTCAAGGAGCCACACAGAGCGACCTCATCCAGCTCTGAGAACACAGAGCGAAACGGTAACTCTTTTCACATATGCCTCCCAGGACAAGCATGGACAACATTACCGCTCATGTGCTACCGAGTGGGGATGGAGAGAAGATGAGAGTCAACAGCCCTACAAATGACCCAAGGCCACTCTTCAGGCACACTCGAACAAACAACTCAGTTACCAACCCACATTTCACACGAAAATCCATCCCCTACCCCCACAAGCAAGCAAAAAGGGAGGAGAAGAACAATATAGCGAAGAGCCGACATCAACAGAGCCAACGAGTGACATAGCAAAACGCTGATTTCAACAGAGCAAACGTGCGACCAAGGGGCACGAGAGAGAGTTACCGGAGAGCTAATTTCAACAAAGTCAACAGGCGGCCAGTCATCTCAAGGAACTACACACAACAACCCCATCCAAATGCTAGAAAACAGAGGGGAGGGGAGAGATTGTTCAAACATGCCTCCAAGGACGAGCATGGCCAACATTACCGCTCATATGCTACCGAGTGGTGATGGAGAGAAGAAATTCGATGACCCTAAAAATGACCCAAGGCCATTCTTCAGGCACAACCTAACAAAACAACTCAATTACCAACCCACCTTTCACACAAAAAGAAAATCTGATAAGCGCACCCTCGGACAAAACGGGGCGACCCGAACGCCCTCGTCCGTGCGCCCTCACCTGGGGCGACACGGAGCGCCCACCCGAACGGACGCACATGGGAGAAAATGAAAAATGGGGTGCCTGGACGTGCACAAGGCACCCGGGCGATCAAAACTTAGCAAATATGGCACGGGCACCCTCGGGCCAAACGACCCGACCCGAACAGACGACCTCACCCGGCACGACCAAACGACCTGACCCGAACTGACGCCCTCGCCCGGCACGACACGACGCGCCCACCTGAACGGACGCACATGGGAGCAAACGGAAAATGGGCTGCCTGGACGTGCATAAGGCACCCGGGCGGTCACAACTTAGTAAATCTACCACGGGCGCCCTCAGGCGAAACGACCCAACCTGAATGGACGCCCTCACTCGGCACGCCCACCCGAACGAATGCCATCACCCGACACGACACAGCACGCCCGACCCCAATGGACGCACATGGGAGAAAATGGCGAACAGACCGCCCAAACGTGCACAAGGCACCCGGGCGGTCACAACTTAGAAAATCTGACACGGGCGCCCTCGGGCCAAACGACCCGACCCGAACGGACGCCCTCACCCGGCACGACACAACACGCCCACCCGAACGGACGCACATGGGAGAAAATGGAAAACAGGCTGCCCGGACATGCACAAGGCACTCAGGCGGTCACAACTTAGCAAATCTGACACGGGCGCCCTCGGGCCAAACGATCCGACCCGAACAGACGACCTCACCCGGCACGACCCGACCCGAACGAACGCACATGGGAGCAAACGGAAAACTGGCCACCCGGACGTGCACAAGGCACCCAGGTGATCACAACTTAGCAAATCGAACACGGGCACCCTCGGGCCAAACGACCCGACCCGAACGGATGCCCTCACCCGGCACGACACGGCGCACCCACCCGAACGGACGCACATGGGAGCAAACGGCAAACGAGCCGCCCGGACATGCACAAGGCACTCGGGTAGTCACAACTTAGCAAATCTGACACAGGCACCCTCGGGCCAAACCACCCAACCCGAACGGATGACCTCACCCGGCACGACCAAACGACCCGACCCGAACGAATGCCCTCACCCGGCACGACCAAATGACTCGACCCAAACGGACGCACATGGGAGCAAACGGAAAACGAGCCACCCGGACGTGCACAAGGCACCCGGGTGGTCACAACTTAGCAAATCTTCCACGGGCGCCCTTGAGCCAAACGACCCGACCTGAACGGATGCCCTCACCCGGTACACCCACCTGAACAAACGCCATCACCCGGCGCGACACGGCACGCCCGACGCGAATGGACGCACATGGGAGAAAACGGCAAACGGACCGCCCGGATGTGTACAAGGCACCCGGGTGGTCACAACTTAGCAAATCTGACATGGGCACCCTCGGGCCAAACGACCCGACCCGAACGGACGCCCTCACCTGGCACGACATGGCGCGCCCACCCGAACGGACGCACATGGGAGAAAATGGCAACCGGGCTACCCAGACATGCACAAGGCACCCGGGCGGTCACAACTTATCAAATTTGACATGGGCACCCTCGGGCCAAATGATCTGACCCGAATGGACGACCTCACCCGGCATGACCAAACGACCTGACCCGAACGAACGCCCTCACCCGGCACGACACGGCGCGCCCACCCGAACGGACGCACATGGGAGCAAATGGCAAACGGGCCGCCCGGACATGCACAAGGCACCCGTGCAGTCACAACTTTGCAAATCTAACACGGGCACCCTCGGGCCAAACGACCCAACTCGAATGGACGCCCTCACCCGGCACGACACGGCGCGCTGACCCGAACGGACGCACATGGCAGCAAATGGAAAACGGGTCGCCCGGACGTGCACTAGGCACCCGGGTGGTCACAACTTAGCAAATCTGACACGGGCGCCCTCGGGCCAAACCACCCGACACGAACGGACGACCTCACCCGGCACGACCAAATGACCTGACCCAAACGGACGCCCTCACCCGGCACGACCAAACGACCCGACCCGAACGGACGCACATGGGAGCAAATGGCAAACGGCCCACCCGGATGTGCACAAGGCACCTGGGCTGTCACAAATTAGCAAATCTAACACGGGCACCCTCGGTCCAAACGACCCGACCGGAACGGACGCCCTCACCCGGCACGACACGATGCGCCCACCCGAACGGACGCACATGGGAGCAAACAAAAAACAGGCCGCCCAAACGTGCACAAGGCACCTGGGTGATCACAACTTAGAAAATCTAACACGGGCACCCCCGGGCCAAACCACCCGACCCGAACGGACGCCCTCACCCGGTACACCCACCCGAACAAATGCCATCACCCGACGCAACATGGCACGCCCGACCAAATGGACGCACATGGGACCAAACGGCAAACGGGCCGCCCGGACGTGCACAAGCCACCCGGGCGGTCACAACTTAGCAAATCTGACACGGGCGCCCTCGGGAGAAACGACCCGACTCGACTTGATCGGACGCCCTCGCGCGGCACGCCCACCCGAACGGACGCCTTCGTGCCGTACGACCAAACGACCCGACCAGAACGGACGCCCTCACCCGGCACGACTAAACGACCCGACCCAATCGGATGCCCTCACCCAACACGACCAAACGACCCGACCCGAATGGACGCACATGGGAGCAAACGGAAAACGGGCCACCCGGACGTGCACAAGGCACCCAGGCGGTCACAACTTAGCAAATCTGACACGGGCGCCCTCGGGCCAAACGACCCGACCTGACCCGAACGAAATCCCTCGCCCAGCACGCCCACCCAAATGGATGCCTTCCGGCCAAATGACACGACTCAACCCGAACGGACGCCCTCACATGGCACGAACAAACGACCCGACCCGAATGGACACCCTCACCTGGCGCGACACGGCGCGCCCGACCAAACGGACGGACATGGGAGCAAATGGAAAATGGGCCGCCCGGACGTGCACAATCACCCGGGCGGTCACGACTTAGCAAATCTGACACGGGCGCCCTCAGACCAAACGACCCGACCCGACCTAAACGAACGCCCTCACTCGGCACGACCGAATGACCCGACCCGAACAGACGCCCTCACCCGGCACGACCGAACGACCCGACCCGAACGGATGCCCTCACCCGGCACGACCAAACGACCCGACCCGAATGGACACTCTTACCCATCACGACCAAACGACCCGACCAAACGGATGCACATGCGAGCAAACGACAAACGGGCCGCCCGGATGTGCACAAGGCACCCGGGCGGTCACGACTTAGCAAATCTGACACGGGCGCCCTCGGGCCAAATGACCTGACCCGACCCGAACGGATGCCCTCACCCGGCACGACCGAACGACCCGACCCGAACGGACGCCCTCACCCGGCACGACCAAACGACCCCACCAAACGGACGCACATGGGAGCAAATGGCAAACGGGCTGCCCGAACGTGCACAAGGCACCTGAGTGGTCACGACTTAGCAAATCTGACACGGGCGCCCTAGGGCCAAACGACCTGACCCGACCCGAACGGACGCCCTCACTCGGCATGACCGAACAACCCGACCCGAATGGATGCCCTCACCCGGCACGACCGAACGACCTGACCCGAACGGATGCCCTCACCCAGCATGACCGAACGACCCGACCCGAACGGATGCCCTCACCCGACACGAACAAACGACCTGACGAAACGGATGAACATGGGAGCAAATGGCAAACAGGCCACCCGGACATGCACAAGGCACCCGAGCGATCATAACTTAGTAAATCTGACACGGGTGCCCTCGGGCCAAACGAACCGACCCGACCCGAACGGACGCCCTCACCCGGCACACCCACTCGAACGGACGCCTTCAGGCCAAACAACCCGACTCGACCCGAACGGACGCCCTCACCCAGCGCGCCCAACCAAACGGACACACATGGGAGCGAACGGCAAACGGGCCGCCCTGTCACGCCCCTACACCTTGGGTGTTTTCCAACCATGTCTTGTAGGCAGGTGCGGAACTGCCGTACTTTTTATTTTTCTAAATACTCAAGTACCCAGACTACGCCTTTAGCAACATTCGTTAGTTATTATACAAATTTTCTTTCAATTATGCGGAAATCAACATAAACATCAAAATCCAATCCACAAGTACACCCATACATACAAGGGAGGGGCAACTCCCTTTTAAAATGAGTCTGCCCAGATAATATGTTTCATAAGAATACAATTTTACAACATCCAATCCATCAGAAACCACTCCTGCTCCTTGGCATGGCTATTTGCCTTTTGGCCAAGCTCTAAGGCTTGCCAATCATTAAACTAGCCTAGAACAATCATTTACAATCAAGAGTTTCAACCTGCGGAAGTGCTGCCCAAAACTGCCCAAGTGCTAGTCACTTGGGTCACTCAGTCGTTGCTCCAAATCAGTGCAGAGCATTTTTTGAGCTGACCGTGTGTCCAATCTATCACTCACCCATATGGTTGGATGCGTCTCAGAAATATGCACCTTCTGCAATTTATGGCACCTCAATCCGACACCCAACGCTCCCGGAATCGTGTTTTTACTGCTGGGCCGTTGTCGTTACTCGGCACCCAGAGCGACCCGACTCGACCCGGCCGTCGTTCAGCTGCGCCCGACCCGACCCGACCCCACCTGTGGTGCAGCGCGCCCAACTGTGACCCGACTCGACCCGACTCCATTCAGCTGCATTTCTTCGCCCAACGAGTTGTTGGCAACTCGTGTGCTACCCTTGACTTCTTGTTGTTCGTCTTGCTTGTTCAAACTTGGTTGATTTCCTCCACTCTCCAACACGTCGACCTTTATATATGCACATCAAGTGGAATGTGGGTTGCTCGTTTGCCACAAGCTGACCCGTCCATTTGGTCATCCCCCCACGAAGTGTTGCGACGCCCACGCCCAATACGTCGGTCGACTCACCAACTCGTCTGTTGGTCTTGGCTCGCCCAAGGTGTGCCCGTGGTGGTATAAATGCGTCTTGCCAATGCCATGTTGGTCAAGTGTGACGCGCCTCTCCTCCAACTCGCCCCCATGACTCGCCTCCGCTACACCCGCACGCCCGTGCCTCTCCGGTGCGTTGTTCCGCCTGTTACGTCGCACGGCGCCCGAACTCGTCCAAACGCCCAACAAGCGCGCCTGTTCCACCGAACACGCCCATGAAGTTGTGGGGCCTTACACGCCCAGACGTGCACAAGGCACCCGGGTGGTCACAACTTAGCAAATCTGACACGGGCGCCCTCGGGCCAAACGACCCGACCCGACCCAAACGGACGCCCTCACCCGGCACGCCCACCCGAACGGACGCCTTCGGGGCAAATGACCCAACCCGACCCGAACAGAAGCCCTCACCCGACATGACCAAATGACCAGACCCAAATGGATGCCCTCACCCGGTGCGCTTGACCAAACGGACGCATATGGGAGCAAACGGCAAACGGGCTGCCCGGACGTGCACAAGGCACCCGGGCGGTCACAACTTAGAAAATCTGATAGGGGCGCCCTCGGGCCAGACGACCCGACCCGACCCGAATGGATGCCCTCACCCAGCACGCCCACCCGAACGGACACCCTCGGGCCAAACGACACGACCCGAACTGAACGGACGCCCTCACCCGGCACGACCAAATGACCCGACCTGAACAGACACCCTCACCCGGCACGCCCACCCGAACGGACGCCCTCGGGCCAAACAACCCGACCCCACCTGAACGGACGCCCTCACCTAGCACGCCCACCCGAACGGATGCCCTCGGGCCAAACGACCCGACCCGACCCGAACGGACGCCCTCACTCGGCACGACCAAACGACCCGACCCGAACGAACGCCCTTCGGCCAAAAGACCCGACCCGACCCAAACGGACACCCTTGGGCCAAACGACTCGACCCGAACGGACGCCCTCACCCGGTACGCCCACCCGAACGGACACCCTCGGGCCAAAAGACCCGACCCGACTCGAACGGACGCCCTCATCCGGCACGCCCACCCGAACGGATGCCCTCGAGCCAAATGACCCGACCCGACCCGAACGGACGCCCTCACCCGACACGACCAAACGACCCTACCCGAACGGATGCCCTTGGGCCAAATGACCCGACCCGACCCGAACGGACGCCCTTCGGCCAAACGACCCGACCCGACCCGTACGGACGCCCTCACCCAGCACGACCAAATGACCTGACTCGAACGGATTCCCTCACCCGGCACGACTGAACGACCCGACCCGAACGGACGCCCTCACCCGGCACGACCAAACGACCCCACCAAATGGACGCACATGGGAGGAAACGGCAAACGGGCCGCCCGGACATGCACAAGGCACCCAGGTGGTCATGACTTAGCAAATCTAACACAAGCGCCCTCGGGCCAAACGACCCGACCTATCACGCCCCCATCTTGTGCACCCTTGCTGGCGGGTCGTGCGGCACCGGATAAACGACCCCTTTTCATTTTTTCCATCTTCCGGACTACGCCTTAACTTATTTTTTTAAGTGTTAGTCTTCACTTGTTAATTACGTTTTATAGCGGAAATATAAAACAACAGCAACAATAAGAAATGTACCCAAAACAGATTGAAGAAATGCAATTTTATATATTAAATATCATAAAATTGTCTCACTGGTTTATACAGGTCGAGCGCCTGTTTTTACAATGAAACGTGCATGACTTGGCCCATGACCGTTCGGGCGGGCAGAGAGTCACCCGACTCGACCTGTGCCTGTGTCACGGCTGCCCGTCGTTACACCCGCGCGCTACCGTAACTCGACTCTTGCCTTAATACACGTAGTGTGTCGTGCTCGATGCGCCCGTCATTCCTTGCTGCCGCTCGGTCTACCGTAGTGCCTGTATCACGGTGCGCCACTACCGCTGCTCGCCCAAGTCTTCGTTGGCTCGTTCAATACGTTGGCTGCCCGCCCAACGGGTGCATCCCTTGTCACGTCGCAAGTCCTATGCTACGGTGACTTGGATGGTCGCTATTCGATGCCTCAACCTTTGTTCGACCATTTTGTATTTATACCACAACGCACGTTATGGTGGGGCGTCGGTGGTCTCGGGCCGACCCCCCCCCCGTTTGGAAAACACACGCCCATCGTTCGTATTGCAACAGTCGGTCTCATTGGTGTCGCGCCGCTTCAACCTGTCGTGTCTAGAATTGGTGTTTCATTCGTCGCTATAACCGTTCCTCACCGCCCATGTGTAATATGGCCGAGACACCATGAGGGTGCGCTCGTCGCTGTGGCGCGCGCCCGTCCATCGAATCGTTCATGAGTGCCCGTGAGGGGTGCCCGACTCACCCGAGTCGTGGGCATCCAACTTGTGCTCCTGACATACTCCCCCACCTTGAGTCATTGACGTCCTCGGCAATCCGATAGACCTCATCAACTGTTCGTCAAACTATGTTATCTCTTTCTTCCATCTCCACAACGTTTCCTCCAGTTCCCAGCTTGAATCCTCCGGTCGATCTTTCCACTGAATGAGAAATTCTCTCCGTGCATTGCCCGCAACTCTTGTTGTTCGAAGATCAAGGATCTTCTCCAAAATTAAGTCTGGTTTGTCAATGATCATCGCTGGTCCTCTCGGTGGTGCTGATCGATCTGGGTCATCAGCATCAAGTTTTCCTCTCTTCAGTTGACTTATGTGGAAGACAGGGTGCCTGCCATGCATATGGTCTGGAAGTTCCAATTCGTATGCAACTTCACAATTCCTCTTATTTATGCGGAAAGGCCCATCATATCATCTCGTCAAAGATCTAGCTGTCCCTTTAGGTGGCTGAAACTGATCTCCAGTGATTCTCAGATAAACCTTGTCTCCAACATTGAAGTGTGCATCCTTTCGACCTCTATCTGCCTGTTTCTTCATCCTTTCTGCAGCATCGTGCAGACGCATCCATGCTATCTCCAAGTTTTCTTCCCATGCTGTCAAGAACCTCTTGGCATAGGGGCTCCTGCCAAATCCTCTTGGTAACACCGTATGTGGTGCAAGCGGCATCTGTCCATTGACCAATTCGAATGGAGAATACCCCGTTGTGGAACTCTTCTGCATATTGTAGCTAAACTGAGCAATATCCAGAAGTCCAGGCCAATTCTGCTGATCAGCCGTAACAAAATGTCTCAAGTAGTCCTCCAGCAATGCGTTTACCCGTTTGGTCTACCCATCTGTCTGCGGATGGTAACTCGAACTATGCAGCAATTATGTCCCAACTAGCTTGAACAAGGCATTCCAAAACTTCCCTGTAAAACGTGAATCTCTATCAGATACGATACTCATCAGTATCCCTCAATACTTCACAATGTATTTGAAGAAAAGCTCAGCTGTCATCTCTGCTCCACATGGTAGCTTCGTTGGAATGAATGTAGCATACTTGGAAAAATGGTCAACAATGACCATGATCTCGTTATACCCCTGAACCATTGGTAAGTGAGAAATGAAGTCCATAGAGACACTTGCCCATGGTCTCTCCGGAATCGGCAAAGGCTGCAACAATCCACCCTGTCTATGAGTGTCTGATTTGTCCTGTTGAAAAATGATGCATGTATGTACATACTCCTCTACTTCCTACCTCATCTTCTCCCAGAAGTATCCCCTCTCCAATAACGCCATAGTCTGACATTGACACGGGTGGCTAGCCCAAGTTGAGTTGTGGCATTCCTTCAAAAGGTGCCTCCTAAGTCCCGATGACTTTGGAATGTAAATTCGGTCCCCAAAGAACAAGAAGCCATCCCGTAAGTAAAACTTACGTGTCTTCCATTCCTTCACCTGCTTCATGATCAACTTCGCTTGTGTATCTATTTCCACGCTAGCTCTAAGTCTCTCTTGCATCTCCGCGGACATATTGACCCTGCTTCTTGTCCTATCAGCTCAGTCTTCGGCATCCAATGCTGCTAGCTATGCCTTTTGACTGAGGGAATCTGCCATATCATTGAGCTTCCCCGGTCTGTACTCAAGAGTCATGTCAAACTCAGCCAAGAAGTCTTGCCAACGTGCTTGTTTCGCTGACAGCTTCGGTTGTGATGCAAAGTAAAATGCAGCAACGTTGTCGGTCTTGACAACGAATGGTTTCCCAACCAATTAATGTCTCCAGACATGCAGACAATGAATGATGGTAGTCATCTCCTTTTCATGAATCGGATATCTGTGCTCTCTATCCTTTTCATAAGCCACTGGATGTCCATCCTGCAATAGAACCCCTCCGATTGAAAAATCTAAAGCATTAGTGTGAACCTCAAAGGGTCTCTCGAAATCAGGTAGCCTCAGTATCGGTGCTGTCACCATCCTTCTCTTCATCTCTTCAAAAGCTTCACGACACTTCTCTGTCCAACTCCATCGTTTCCCCTTCTTCAAAAGGTCTTTCAGTGGTAAAGTTATCTTGGAATACCCCTCTACAAACTTTCGTTGGTAGTTAGTCATTCCTAAGAAAACCCTCATATCATGGACATTCTTCGGTTCTGCCCAATCCTCTATTTCCTTGACTCTACTCAGCTCCATTCGTATATAACCTGGCCCAACAATGTGTCCAAGGAACGGAATCTCGGTCTGAGTGAACATACACTTGGATTTCTTCAAGTATAGCTGATGTTTCTTCAGCGCTTCGAAGACTAATGCCAAATGCTTTTTATGATCCTCCATGTTATCACTGAAAATAACGATGTCATCCAAGTACACCACCACAAAGGTGTCAAGGTGTGGACATAGTACATCGTTCATCAAAGTGCAGAACGTGGCTGGAGCGTTGCACAACCTGAATGGCATGACTAGGAATTCGAAGCTTCCATATCTCGTCACTATCGCGGTCTTCTTCTCGTCTCCTTCAGCTATCCGCACTTGATAATACCCCTGTCTTAAGTCCATCTTGGAAAACACTCAGGCTTTCGCAAGCTTATCGAAACAATCCGCCACTAATGGTAGAGAATATCTGTTCCTTATCGTTTTCTTGTTCAAGGCATGATAATCACAGCACATCCATAGTTCATTCGTATCCTTCTTTCATTGGAACAATACTAGAGCACCATACGGGGACATTGAAGGTCGAATGAAACCTACTTCGACTAAGTCCTTCAGCTGCTTCTTCAACTCTTCCAATTCCGGCCCTGACAGTCGATAGGGAGCTTTGGCTGGAGGTTCCTTCCCCGGCTCTAGCTCAATGGCATGGTCCACTGCACGCCTTGGTGGTAGTACTTTTGGAAGCTCATCAGGCATAAGATCTGCATATCGCTCTAGCACATCAGAAATCTCGGCAGGAATAGGCATCCCCACTCCATCAGTCTCGACTCCTCGGATGACTGTCGCAAAAGTCTCGATCCCTGGGTCCTTCATAGCTTTATTCATACTTGGTGCAGAAATGTACTGCACACTCACTTCCCTACGCTACACATGAGTAGGTATAGTCTACCATCGTGAGTCCTTCCATATAACTATCTCACTACTAGAAGGTGAAACAACCACATTGTTGCCCTTCAAAAATTCCTGCCCTAATATCATGTTAAAGTCGCTCATCTCCATCACGGTGAAGTCCAGACAACCTTGCCAATTGCCAATATGAACCGGCACTTCATTTGCCAAACCCGACACTTTAGTCCTGCAGTTCACTACCTTTACTTCGGCATCATTGGGAAGTAGTTGCAGCCCAACTACCTTCGCTAAATCTGTCGATATGAAGTTGTGTGTCGCACCTATGTCCACCAGTGCTTGCACATTCTTGCCTAGAAGCTCTAGGTCAAGAAAACCCAAGCTATGCAACCAAGCTTCATGAGAAACCTCTGAATGCATACATACCTGCTTACGGTAGCATTTCTTGCTAGCTCTGATACCATCTGTCACGCCCCCATCTTGTGCACCCTTGCTGGCGGGTCGTGCGGCACTGGCTAAACGGCCCCTTTTCGTTTTTTCCATCTTCCGGACTACGCCTTAACTTATTTTTTAAAGTGTTAGTCTTCACTTGTTAATTACGTTTTATAGCGGAAATATAAAACAACAGCAACAATAAGAAATGTACCCAAAACATATTGAAGAAACACAATTTTATATATTAAATATCATAAAATTGTCTCGCTAGTTTATACAGGTCGAGCGCCTGTTTTTACAATGAAACGTGCACGACTTGGCCCGTGACCGTTCGGGCGGGTGGAGAGTCACCCGACTCGACCCGCGCCCGTGTCACGGCCGCCCGTCGTTACACCCACGCGATACCGTAACTTGACTCTCGCCTTAATACGCGTAGTGCGTCGTGCCCGACGCGCCCGTCGTTCCTTGCCGCCACTCGGTCTACCGCAGCGCCCGTATCACGGTGCACCACTACCGCTGCTCGCCCAAGTCTTCGTTGGCTCATTCAATACGTTGGTTGCCCGCCCAGTGGGTGCATCCCTTGTCACATCGCAAGTCCTGTGCTGCGGTGACTTGGATGGTCATTGTTCGATGCCTCAACCTTTGTTCGACCATTTTGTATTTATACCACAACGCACGTTATGGTGGGGCGTCGATGGTCTTGGGCCAACCCCCCCGCGTTTAGAAAACACGCACCCATCGGTCGTATTGCAACCGTCGGTCTCGTTGGTGTCGCCCCGCTTCAACCCGCCGTGTCTAGAATTGGTGTTTCATTCGTCGCTATAACCGTTTCTCACCGTCCATGTGTAATACGGCCGAGACGCCGTGAGGGCGTGCCCATCGCTGTGGCGCGCGCCCGTCCATCGAATCGTTCATGAGCGCCCATAAGGGGCGCCCGACTCACCCGAGTCGTGGGCATCCAAGTCCTGAGCCTGACACGACCCGACCTGAAAGGACTCCCTCACTCAGCATGACTGAACGACCCGACCCGAACGGACGCCCTCATCTGGCACGACCGAACGACCCGACCCGAACAGATGTCGTCACCTGGCACGACCGAACGACCCAACCCGAATGGACGCCCTCACCTGGCACGACCAAATGACCTGACCAAATGGACGCACATGGGAGAAAATGGCAAACGGGCCACCCGGACGTGCACAAGACACCCGGGTGGTCACAACTTAGCAAATCTGACATGGGCACCCTTGGGCCAAACGACCCGACCCGAACCGAACGGATGCCCTCACCCGGCACGCCCACCCGAATGGATGCCTTCGGGCCAAACGACTCGACCCGACCCAAAAGAAAACCCTCACTCGGCATGACCAAACGACCCGACCTGAACGGATGTCCTCACCCAGCGCGCCCGACCAAACGGACGCACATGGGAGCAAACGGCAAACGGGCCGCCAGGACGTGCACAAGGCACCCGGGCAATCACAACTTAGCAAATCTGACACGGGCGCCCTCGGGCCAAATGACCTGACCTGACCTGAATGGGCGCCCTCACTCGGCACGCCCACCTGAACGGACGCCCTCAGGCCAAACGACCCGACCTGACCCGAACGGATGCTCTCACCCGGCACGACCAAACGACCCGAACCGAACGGACGCCCTCACCCGGCATGCCCACCCGAATTGACGCCCTTGGGCCAAACGACCCGACCCTACCCGAACGGACGCCCTCACCCGGCACGACCAAACGAGCCCACCCAAACGGACGCCCTTGGGCCAAACGACCCGACCCGACCCGAACGGACGCCCTTGGGCCAAACGACCCGACCCGACCTGAACGGACGCCCACCCGAACATACGCCCTCACCCGGCACGACCAAACGACCCGACCAAACGGACGCACATGGGAGAAAATGGCAAACGGGCCACCGGGACATGCACAAGGCACATGGGCGGTCACAACTTAGAAAATATGACAAGGACGCCCTCGGGCCAAACGATCCGACCTGACCCGAACGGACGCCCTCACCCGGCACACCCACCCGAATGGACGCCTTTGGGCCAAATGACCCGACCCAACCCGAACGGACGCCCTCACCCAGCACGACCAAACGACCCGACCTGAATGGACACCCTCACCCGGCGCACCCGACCAAACAGATGCACATGGGAGAAAACGGAAAACAGGGTGCCCGGACGTGCACAAGTGTAAGACCCCAAGACTTCAAGGGTGCGTTATGTGGAACGGGCGTGCCGGTTGGGCGTTTGGACGAGTTCGGGCGCCATGCGATGGGACGGGCGTAACGACACACGAGTGCGCGTGTGTAGCAGAGGCGAGTCAATTGGGCGATTTGGAGGAGTGGCACGTCGCACTTGACCAACACGGCATTGGAAAGACACGTTTATACCACAACGAGGTGCCCCTTGGGCGAGCCAAGCCGACGGGCGAGTCGGTGGGTCGGCCGACGTGTTGGGCGCGGCCGATGCGATGCTTCATGGGCGAACACCAAATGGGTGGGTCAGCTCGTGACAACCGAGCGACCCCAACTCCACTAAGGTGTTCATATATATTAGCGAGCGTTTGGGAGAGTGGAGGCAAGAAGCGAAGAGGCATCAACGAACAACATCAAGGAGAGTCGCACCATGAGTTGCCAACAACTCGTTGGTGGAAGAAACGGCGAAGGCACGATAGCAAATGGGTGTTGGTCGAGTTAGGTCGAAGTTGGGCACGTTGCACCACAAGCCGCACCACAGTTTTGGTCGGGTCGGGTCGGGCGCAGCTGCACGACGGTCGGGTCGGGTCGGGTCAGTCTGGGCGCCCATGAACAGGACGGCCCAGCACTAAAAACGTGATTCCGGGAGCGTCGGGTATCGGATTTAGGTGCCGTAAATTGCAGAAGGTGCGTATTTCCGAGACGCGTCCAACCATATGGGTGAGGGATGGATTGGACACACGGTCAGCTCAGAAAACGCTCTGCACTGATTTGGAGCAACGCGACTGAGTGACACGAGTGACCAGCACTTGGGCAGTTTTGGGCAGCACTTCCGCAGGTTGAAAATCTTGATTGTATATGATTTTTCTAGGCTAGTTTGATGATTGGAAAGCCTTAGAGCTTGGCCAAAAGGCAAATAGCCTTGCCAAGGAGCAGGAATGGTTTCTGTTGGATTGGATGTTGTAACTTGTATTTTTATGAAACATATTATCCAGGCGGACTCATTTTAACAGGGAGTTTCCCCTCCCTTGTATGTATGGGCGTACATGTGGTTTGATAATGATGGTTATGTTTTATTCCGCATAATTGAAATAACATTTGCTAATAACTAACGGATGTTGCTAAAGGCGTAGTCTGGGTACTTGAGTATTTAGAAAAAGAAAAAGTACGACAGTGCCGCACCTACCTACAAGGCGTGGTTGGAAGACACCCGAGGAGTAGGGGCGGATGCTTGGTATTAGAGCTGGACAGAGTTGCAGGGTTGCAGACGCTGTTGAAGCTGACTTATATATTTGGGGTTTCTCTTGATACCTTAGCTGAAGAAAGGCATTTTCCAGGGCTAAAGCTAGAAAAGGAGACATGCCGAGTTGGGAAGAATTCGAAGAGAAGACTTGTGAAGCATTGCATTGGATAAAGCAGCTGAACAAAGAAATCTGAAGGATTCAGAACAAACTTGGAGTCTTGGAAAGAAAATTGGTGGAAACTTGGAAGAAGGCTAAGAAGAGTCATGAAGAGGTTAATGAGGCTAAGATTGCTCTTATGGCCTTATGCAAGGACGGGATCTCTGACTCAAACCAAGATGAAGCTGAAAGACTTTGAGACAAGATGGACTAGTTTGATGGATGGATGGCATTATGCTATGAGCTACAAACTCACCGAGATGAGCTTGTTAGACTTGAAGAGAAGAACCATAAGAAGAGATTAAAACCTTCTATGGGGAAGCTGAAGAAGAATGTTATGGATGTTGTTTTGGTAAAGGAAGAACTTTTACACCAAGTTGAACCTAAACCAAAGACACCACAAACATTGGAGCTTGAAGCTACAAGGAAAGCAGTTTTGGAGGCTCGAAAGAAGCTTATAAACATGACGAAGCTCTTGGAGGAAAGAAGGCAGGAACACTACAAGGCTCTTGTGCAAGTGGAGGAACACTTGGAACACATGAAAGATGAGATGGTGGAGATGCATAATTTCTTGAAAGACTTTCATGGGCGAACTGCTGAACTTGGAAAACCAAAGGATGTTGCAGATGTAGAAGATGTCAAGGGTGAACTTGATAACCAAGTTGGACCAAGACCAAGCACGTTGCAAGCATCGAAGATGGATGATTCTCATGAGGATGTTATGATGATTGAAGAGATGAAGGACAAACTTGTGACACAAGTTGAACCAAGACTAGACACATTGCAAGCATTGGTGGACAAACCACATGGAGATGTTGCAAATGTGACCATGATCGAGGAGGAACTTGATGAGCAGGTGGTACCAGGATCGAACACATCAAAGGCATTGATGAGGATGGAGGACACTCACTTGAGGAGTCTTCATGGAGATATGACTTGTGTTTCATGGAAGCATAAGGAGGATGAACCGCATATGGAGATGAGGAAGAAGGTGAATTCTTTGCCAACACCATTGATGACTACTCCTTGGATGTCTACGATGAGACCTTGTACATTGATGGAACAAGGAACATGGAACGATGCAAACCTTGTTGGGGCAATTTGTGACCTTACACTTGATGGTTCAAATGCCCGGGACAAGGGTGGAACGTGATGACCTTTGTGATGGAAAGGGTCATGCTTAGCCACATAGAATGGCAAGTGCCCGACATGACCCATACACTACCTTGGTGGTAGGGCACGTTGGTGGAGTAGACTTCTTCATGGCTTCAACCAAGAAGGACCTCTTGGCAGACCTTTAGTGGAGGAGCAGCTTGAAGGAAGTACTCACATATATGATGGAGGTAGGAGTGACCGAGAGCACTTCACTTCGATATGTTGGGACATGATGATGATGAGAGTTGAGTTGAGTTCACTTAGATGAACACATGGGCAGCCAAAGTCATGGACATGGACTACATGGATATCTTTTATAGATGGACTGATGGGACGTTGTTCACCATGAGCAACTTGGACATTGGTTGGATGAGCAGCCTATGAGACATTCATATGTTTGCAGGTGAGAAATTGTGATGGCACTCATGGCCAATACAAGTAGGCTTACCAACGCTTTGGATATGATGAGGCATGGGAGTTCATGGTGGAGTTGCATTCGTTGGAGACTTCATATTATGGTGATCTTGGAGTATCTGACTCATTGAGGGGCTGAGGTTAGGATTGGTCCTGATTTTGATGCATTATGGGATGCATACCTTGGAGCACATTTATGGGGTGTGTTCAGGAGGAGTCACTTGATGGAGATGATAGAGCTGGGACACTTTGGAGTTTGATGGAGATGCAGCGATGGATGCCTTGGTGGTACACACTTTGGCATGGGCTTGAGTCTACTTGACTTAGCCACACTTCTTACTTTTGATGATGCTTGGAGGATGAGACTACTTGCATACAAGTAGCACATGGATTAGCATCATGGACAGCATGTTGTGGATGAGATGGATACACTTCATGGACCCAAACATGGCACTTGGATGAGATTCAGACTTGATCGAGTTGATGGATGTGACAGATTGCAGGAGGAATGACTAACGCATGGTATGAGGATGTGCATTCTCATGATGAGGACGTTATGGTTGGATTAGCTACCCAACTAGTTCGAGTTGTGGGGTCCGGAAGTGTGCGGAGTTATGCCGGATACATAGCAGATTTTGTTATGTTGATGTTGGTTGGAGTACTTGATGCAGAGATTCACATGGATTTGACGATGATTGGGTTGATATCTCATGGACATAAACCTTGTTGGTTTGTTCAATGGCGTTGCGACGATATTGTGCGATGAGACTTTGCGACGAGAGTTACGATGATACTTTGCGATGATATGATGCGACGATGGTAGCACTATCGGGATGATAGTCATATTTGAAGTGGAGGAGGGATGCAGGCTCCCATACCCTATACAGCCGGTGGAACGGGCGCGGCCGCCGGCGTTTGGGACTCCAGCTCGGGTGCCGTGTGTAACGGCGGAACGTCGCACTGACAGTGGCATCGGGAAGGGTGTCGTGTAGCGGAGGCGAGTCACAAGGGCGAGTTGAAGGAGAGGCGCATTGCCAATATATATAAATGCGCCTCGCAATGCCGTGGCTGACGCGCTTCCTAATCTCGCTTCGTGAATCGCTCGTTTAAGCACATGCGCGCCCGTGCCTCTCCGGCACGTCGTTACGCCCGTTACGTTGCACGGCGTCGAACTCATCCAAACGCCCAACCAGCCGCACCCGGTTCCACCGAACGCGCCATGAAGTGTTGGGTGCTTACATAAATGCCCAACCCACGTGCCCGTTCCACCGAATGCGCCATGAAGTCTTGGGGCCTTACATCCTCCTCCAAATGTTCTTTCAATTATGCGGAAATAAACATAAACATCAAAATCTCATCCACAAGTATGCCCATACATAATGGGCGCTGCTCGTGAACACTTGGAGTGGCGTTTGGTCAAGTGCGACGCGCTTCTCCTCCAATCGTCGTGACTCACCCTCTCGCTACACCTACGCGCCCATGCCTCTCCGATGCATTGTTACCGCTACGTTGCACGGCTCGAACTGCCGGGAAACATTCCACGACCGCTACCCGTTCCATCAACGCTGCGCATGAAGTCGTGGGCCTTACATCATTGAAGTATGCTTTTCCTCACACCTTACCTCCATTATATATGAGCGCCTCCTTCTCAAGCTTTCCTCCACGTCACGCTCTACACCTTCGTGTGCTTTCAACCACGTTTGTAGTGTGCATCGGTCGCATTTTTCTTTTTCTATTGTATTTGTATTTTAGCAACATACTGTTAGTTATTAAGCAAATTTTATTTCAACACTACCTAACGGTGCGTTTAGTCATGGAAAAAGAATTGAAAGAAAATTTTCTAATAACTAACGAATGTTGCTAAAGGCGTAGTCTGGGTACTTAAGTATTTGAAAAAAGAAAAAGTATGGCAGTGCCGCACCTGCCTACAAGCGTCGTTGGAAGACACCCGAGGTGTAGGGGCGTCAAATATGTTTGCAAGGCCCGAAGACTTCATGGGCGTGTTCAGTGGAACGGAGTGTCGGTTGGCGTTTGGACGAATTCGGGCGCGTGCAACGAAATCCAAGAGACGAGACGACCTGAGAGGCACTAAGACACGTGTAGCGAAGGCGAAGTTGGAGGAGAGCCATACGTCGCACTTGACCAACGACTCTGCGTTGGCAAGACACATTATACCATAACGAGCGCCTTGGGCTAATAAGCCGATTAAGAGTTGGTGGGACAAATGACGAGTTGGGCTGCAAATGGTGGGTGTCAGGGGTCCGGGCAGCACCTCACAAATTTTTTGGTCCCACTTCGGTGGGTAGTCCGCGTCCATGGTTTTGTGCATGGTTTTGCACATGGTTTTGGGGTACGATGGTTTTCGGCCCCCGGTATTTTTGTAGATCCGGTCAAGGGAACTACGGTTATGTTCTAATCCAGGGTTTATGGATTGGGGTTTATGTATGCTTCGGCATGTATATATATGTGTTGTAACACTAAAAGGAATATAATGAAAAATCAAGTCGGTCGTCCCGATTTGGGATCCAGGGGAAAATCTCTATGTTTATCTGTTTTATGTTTTATGCTCTCACTATTGTTTATCTTCTGTTATAAGATTCGTGAGTAGATAATTTCTGTTCAGGGTTAAAACCTACATTTGTATTTCTCCTGAGTCATAGGAGTCAAGCTTCTACTTCTTCAAGGGGACGCCTTTGCCGTGTAAGGTTTTTTGCCGTGCCTCAGGGTAATTTTGTTAGAGATTCAGTAAGATCGATTCTTGTTGAAAGAAGATCGAGCGGCGGGAGATAGAGATCGAGAAATTTAATGGTCAGAGTTTTGAGTTGTGGAAGCTCAAGATGGATGATCTCACAGATGAAAGATCAATGGATCGTTGCAGATCTGTGCAGGCTAAGCCAACGGAATGTCGATGAAGACTGAATAACCGGACGTGGAGGCTAAAAGCACAATACGGTTGTGTGTCTCAGATTCAGTATTGTTGAATGTATCTGGGGAAGCTACGACGAAGAATTTGTGGGAAAAACTTGGGATTTTGTACCAATCTAAGTCTCTGGTGAATAAGTTGTTCCTGCGGAAAAAGCTGTATAACCTGAGGATGAAGGATGGAGACTCAGTGACAGAGCATCTGAACGCCTTCAATACTGTGGTAATTCAGTTGTCATTTGTTGATATTAAAATCTCAGATGAAGATAAGTGCATCAGTTTGTTGTGTTCTCTACTAGACTCGTGGGACAGTCTGGTTATTGCAATAGGTAGCAATACAACTACCTTGAATTTTGATGACATTGTCTCAGCCTTGCTGTCGGAGGAAATGAGATGGAGAAATATGGAGGGTCAGAATGGAGATGCCTTATCTGTACGAGGAAGGTCCCAGAACAGAAAAAAGAATAAGGTTTCGAGTGGGAGATCCAAATCTAGAGGGAGATCTAAATCTCCTGGAAAGTTTGTAAAGGTGTGCTGGAAATGCGGAAAGGAAGGGCACTCCAAAAAGGACTGCAGATCTAAAGCTCCTGAGAAAGGAAAGGGATCTGATGATGCTCCTTCTGCAGAGGCAAAAACCACCTCGGATGAAGGTGGGGATGTGTATTTGGCTTCTTCTTCAAATACAAATGTAGATCATGAGTCATGGTTGATTGACTCAGGTGCATCCTTTCACTTCACTCCCCATAGGGAGTGGTTCTGCGAGTATGAGAAATATGATGGTGATGTCTTCCTAGGGGATGATAGGAAGGCCAAAATCGTCGGACGTGGAAAGGTAAAGTTGAAGCTACAAGGTGGAAGGATTAGAACACTTCCTGGTGTTCTGCATATTCCTGCATTGGCCAGAAATCTGATTTCTGTAAGCAAGATGGATGATGCAGGTGTAAAAACAGTGTTCGAGAAAGATGCCTACAAGATGGTTCGGGGAGCACTGGTATTAATGCGGGGAGTTTGGACTGGAACTTTGTACAAGCTACAAGGTAGCACTGTTATTGATGGGTGTAATAGTTATGTGGTTCCTGAAAGTGGAGCGGAAAGCCTAGCTGTCTCTGGAGAAAAGACCATGCTATGGCATCAAAGGCTTGGACATATTGGAGAGAAGGACCTTCGGATGCTACATAGAAATGGTATGGTAGAAGGTATGTCTAATTGCTCTTTGGATTTCAATTTCTGTGAACATTGTGTATATGGGAAGCATAATCGGGTGAGTTTTCCTTTTGGTGCTAAGAGGGCGAACAAGATATTAGAACTTGTGCACAGTGATGTGTTTGGACCTGTGTTAGTTCCATCACTGGGAAAGTCTGTGTACTATGTTTCATTCATAGATGACTTCTCAAGGAATACATGGATATATTTATTGAGGAAGAAATCTGAAGTCTTTGACAAATTTAAAGAATTTAAGGCTCTGGTGGAAAACCAGACAGAGAAGAAGATAAAGGCGTTGAGGACAGATAATGGTGGGGAGTTCTGCAAGAATGAATTTGAAGAGTTCTGTAAGAAGTGTGGTATAGCACGAAAGAAGACTACTCCATATAAACCTCAGCAAAATGGAGTTTCAGAAAGAATGAATAGAACACTGATGGAAAAGGCAAGAAGCATGATCAGTGGTACCGGGTTAGGACAAGAATTCTGGGCAGAGGCAGTGGAGACTGCATGTTACTTAGTTAACAGATCACCTTCATCAGCGTTGGAGGATAAGACTCCACATGAGGTATGGACTGGTAAGAAACCCTCTCTTTCACATCTAAGGCTATTTGGATGTGATGCATATGTACATGTTCCAAAGGAGAAAAGGACCAAGTTGGATAATAAATCTGAAAGGTGCATCTTTATTGGGTATAAGAATGGTTTAAAGGGTTACAAGCTTTGGAACCCAGAAACAAGGAAGGTTGTGTACAGCCGAGATGTGGTGTTTAGAGAAGTGAAAGATGTTGTTAAACATGAAGTCCTACCAAAGGAACCTGAGAAGATAGAGTTTGAGCTAAAGGAGGATGAATCATACTCTACAATAGAAGAAGACTCAGAAGATGATGAGCCACAAACTCCAGCTTTAAGAAGATCAGTTCGGGAAAGAAGGCAACCAGAAAGGTATAGTCCATCTGCTTTCTATTCAGGTTTTGCCTTAACTATAACTGATGATGAACCCAGAACTGTCAGGGAGGCAGTAGATTCAGAGGATGGAAAACTCTGGAAGGAGGCCATGGTTGATGAAATGGCATCCTTGCACAAAAACGATGCATGGGATCTGGTGGAGTTGCCGGCTGGAAGGAAGCCCATTGGGAGTAAATGGGTGTTTAAGAAGAAGATGAATGTAGAAGGCAAGGTGGAGAAATACAAAGCTCGGTTGGTAGCGAAAGGTTATTCCCAGGTGCCGGGAATTGATTTTGGTGATATTTTTTCTCCTGTTGCCAAAGTTACTTCGATTAGATTACTTTTATCTGTTGCTGCTGCACTTGATTTTGAGATAGAACAGATGGATGTGAAGACAAAATTTCTTCATGGGGATCTAGAAGAGGAGATCTACATGAAGCAACCTGAAGGCTTTATGGTGAAGGGTAAGAAAGAACTAGTATGCAAGTTGAAGAAGTCTCTGTATGGGTTAAAACAGTCACCAAGGATGTGGTATCAGAAATTTGATACCTATATACGGGGACTTGGCTTCACCAGAAGCAAGGAGGATCACTGTGTTTATTTTTAATTAATTGGTGACCGTGTTATTTATTTGGTCTTGTATGTGGATGATATGTTGTTGATTGGAAATGACAAAGAAATTATCCAAGATTTGAAGACCCAACTGTTCTCCAAATTCGACATGAAGGATCTGGGTGCTGCAAACTATATTTTGGGCATGTAAATTAAGAGAGATCGGGCAAAGAGGAAGCTCTGGTTAAACCAGAGGAAGTATGTCGAGACTATATTGCAGAGGTTCAATATGCAGGATAGTAAACCGATGAATGTTCCTATTCCTGTAGGTGTAAAGTTGTCTGTTGAACAGTGTCCCAAGACACAAGAAGAAGAGGAGTATATGTCCCATGTTCCATATGCAAGTGCAGTGGGTAGCTTGATGTATGCAATGGTCTGTACTAGACCAGACATTGCACATGCAGTGGGAGTATTGAGCAGGTTTATGTCTAACCCAGGGAAGGAGCATTGGACAGCAGTGAAGCGGGTTTTCAGATATTTACGTGGCACTAGTGATTATGGCTTGTGCTACCAGGGAAGACCAGGATTGGAAAGAATGTTGAACATTCGTGGTTTTGTTGATGCAGACTGGGCTGGAGATCTGGACCAAAGAAGATCTACAAGTGGGTATGTGTTTAGCCTATTTGGAGGCGCAGTCAGTTGGATGAGTAAAAGACAGTCTGTAGTGGCTCTTTCAACTATAGAGGCAAAATACATAGCAGCCACTCATGCAAGCAAGGAAGCAATTTGGTTGCAGAGATTGTGTTCAAGTATGGGGTTGGTATAGCAAGCTATAAGGATAGACTGTGATAGCCAAAGTGCAATTTTCTTGGCTAAGAACCATGCTTATCATTCAAAGACAAAGCACATTGATGTTCAATATCACTTTGTTAGAGATATGGTTGAGGCTAAAAGGGTGTTGCTGGTAAAGGTGGACACTTTAAAGAATGTTGCAGATGCATTGACAAAGTCTGTGAGCACTCAGAAGTTCTCTTGGTGTAGAGAAACAATGGGTGTTGAAGAATTGGGCCAATGACTAAGCTCTCTTGTGGCCCCCTGTGGAAAGAAAACAACAAGTGGGAGAATGTTGGGTATGTGTTATATTTGGTCCTTAATTTCCGGTGGGTAGTTCGCGTCCATGGTTTTGTGCATGGTTTTGCACATGGTTTTGGGGTACGATGGTTTTCGGCCCCTGGTATTTTTGTAGATCCGGTCAAGGGAACTACGGTTATGTTCTAATCCAGGGTTTATGGATTGGAGTTTATGTATGCTTCGGCATGTATATATATGTGTTGTAACACTAAAAGGAATATAATGAAAAATCAAGCTGGTCGTCCCGATTTGGGATCCAGGGGAAAATCTCTCTGTTTATCTGTTTTATGTTTTATGCTCTCGCTATTGTTTATTTTCTGTTATAAGATTCGTGTGTAGATAATGTAGGTTCAGGGTTAAAACCTACAACTAGAAGGAGGGCTTGAATGGCAGGCTCCCAGCACACAAGTAACATCCCATTACAAACTCCCCAAGGGGAGATCATGCATGAAAATACCGGTCCTCCCCATTTGGAAAATTCCCAGGAAGAGGAAGCCCTTTACTATGAGGTCACCTTAGAACAACTAAGGGCCCTACGTCCCATCGCCTGAAACCTCGTTAGAGGCTTGAAAAATGCCCCGGTCACTAGTTCCTTGGCTAATCCCAGAACTCCCACAGCTAACCATACTCGCCAGGGAACCTTTGTCAATTCCCTACCTCAACTGGTTGGTCTTATGATTGAAGATTATGTGGACGTGGTTGAGTGTAACTCTGAAGAGCCTCCGGACAGACCCAGAGGGGTTGAAGAGGGAGGCCCCGAGATTACCGAACCCCAAACCAACATTGGTCCTCAACTAGACCAGACTTTGAATGATAATACCCAAGCCAACAACCCACCTGGGGGGGGAGCCGGGAGGGGCCTGGGTAACAAAGGCAGGGGGGACAGAGACTGTGGACAAGGTAGAAATGTCAACCACCGAAAATAGAATAGATTCCCTTTTCTTTACAACTGGAGAAACATTAGAAATATAGGGAACCACGGAGAAAACCAAGACATGCAGTCCCACCACGAGGGCAAGGCCTCCGGGTCTGGCATGGTTAGAAAATCCGAAAGTGAAAGGGGACATGTTTACATTCCACACCACCAACGGGCCAGACAGGTACAACCTTTGGCTTGGATGGCCCAGTCCCCCTTAGGTATCCAAGGTCCTCTCCATGGCATGCCTCGACACCCTGAAAAGCATCTCCCTAAGTTCGACCCCGTGAAAGGCACTTTAAACGAAGACCACATTAGCAACTTCTACCTGTCTTTATAGATGATGAGAGTGCAGTATGACAATGTAGCATGCTAGATTTTTCCTCACACTCTATAAGATAAAGCTGCAACATGGTATCGGTCGCTCCCTGTTGCTTCCATCCCTTCGTGGGAACACTTATGTTGTACCTTCCTACAAAAATTTTCGGAAGATAAAACCCCCTCGATGCTCCTCACAGAGCTCAGTACGCTGAAATGTCAGAAGAAGGAGAAGGTCAAGGAATTTAATCAACATTTCACCATTATACTGAACAAATTACCTCCAAACATGGCCTTAGATGATTCCATTACCATTGACTACTTCACGAGAGCCCTCCCACTGGATATTGTCGTGTTTGTGAAGCGCGAGGCCAGAGCTACCCTGGCAGCAAATTACACCACCGCCCTTGCCGTCGAAAAAGACATGCTGTCCATAAGTGCCCTTGAACACGAAGGTCGGGATGATAAAAAAACCACCACGAAGAGAGCCCAATCCTCAAGTCATAAATCCAAGGACAAAGATAAGGACCCCTTTGATTTTGAAAGTATCACAAAATCCCTCAAGTTTATGACCAAAAAAGTCTCTTATCTGAAGAGGAAGAACAATGATCCTGTCCCAGCCATTAAAACACAGAAACCTTTCTTCAGGAAGAATAACCTGTCGTGACCTGGCCCCCGTCAAACTCAAGCGCCAACCTCAACGTTGAAGAAATCGGTAAGGAAAATTTTTGTTCTTTCCATCAAGCCTCCCACTCAGAGAAAACTTGTACCTAGTGGATTAATAGCATGACCGCTGTGGTGAACCAAATTCTGGAAGACCAAACCCCTGGAGATATAGAAGAGGAGACCATCTCAGACAACGAGGAAGCCTCCCCCCCAGATGAAGACGTAGGTTCCACTGTCCTCGCCTTTGAGGTTATCCGCAGAGGATCCTCTCTTTCAATTGCTGGGATAAACCTGGCTGACGACCCTCAGTCTAAACCCCCTCAGAACTATGGTCTGAGGAGCAAAGGCCCGACCCATGAACAGTCCTTTGAAGAAAAGAGGAAGGCTTTCTTAAGGAAAACTCTGCCACCTAGTGCAGAAAACCAAAAAAAAAATCTTGAAAAATTTAGTCCGACTAATCCCCGAGAAGGCTCCAAGGCTAAAGCTTCATCTACTTCCCCTAAAAACTCTGCTGAACTTTCCTCACACCCAGATTATGGATATAACATTATCAAGGATATGAAGAAGACCCGGGCCAATATCTCTCTCTACAAGCTCGCTCAAATTGCCAACCAACGAGACCTTATCCTCAAAGCCTTTTCCAATCCACTGGCAACCAAATCCGTAAGCATCACATCTGCCCAAACTGTTGCTAGTCCTCAATCCATCGTAAATGTCGTAAAAACCAACTCCAGGGGATCCACACCACCTTTCCTCCTATCCTTCGAGATATTTAACTTCAACGTCCATAATTTCCTCGTCGATTCTGGTGCATCCATGAATGTTATGCCCTTATCCATATGCAAGAAGTTAAACATCCACCCTGAGAAAATTGATGCCAGGATCATCCAACTTGATAGATCTCAAGTCCCTGTAGTAGGCGAATTAAACAACATCATCATCTGCCTATCCTTCGATTCCAGAGTGCATCAGTGCATCGACATAGTGATCGTGGATATCCTCGAGGCTTATGGCCTTATGTTAAGCAGAGATTGGTCTAGTAAGCTCCAGGGATACTTTTCCACTGATTGGTCACACCTTTGGCTCCCGTACAAAGGTAGGAATAACCAAATTTTTGTCGAGAGTGAGCCATACATGAAACATACCGTGACCGACCTGGATGCAACTAACGAACTAGTCAGTTTCATGCAAGAAGAGCTCGGTATATGTTTCTTAGAATCCATTCTTGCATGTTATCAAACTCCCAAATCTCTGGTCACTCAAGACATCCAGTCTGAGCTTCTACTGGCCACTGAAAACCACTCTGCCTCAACCAAGGGCCCATTAGAAACTGCTACTCTGAGTAGTTCCTCAATGTGCTAGATACCTTCACCAAATCAAAAGATGAAACATGGACCTTGTACTATTATGGTTCCAAAACCCAAGATAGGGCTAGCACTGGTTGTATCTTGCTAGGCCCTGAGAAGAATAAATTCCTAATTTCTTGTCGGTTAGAGTTCCAGTGCACAAATAATACAACCGAGTATGAGGCATTGTTACTCAGACTCCAAAAGGCCATATATCTAAAAGTTTGTTGTTTAAAGGTAATTGGTGATTTAGATATTATCACTCGACAGGTACGTAACACCATCCATTACTTGTCTCCGCATCTGAAGGGTTACCAGCAAGAGGTATGGCATTTAATTTATGCTTTTGATGCTTTCGATATTAAATCTGTACTTAGGATGCATAATGCGGCAGCCGATACACTTGCCAATGCCACTGCTAGGTTCACCCCACTTAGAGATGGGTTTTCTATTGAAGTTATTTACAAGCCATCCATACCAGATAATGTTACTAATTTCCGCATTTTCAATGATGACCAACAGGTACTAGATTTTATGCTCAATAGAGACGTATTCAAAGATGCAGTTATAGAAGAAGAGGACCATGATCAAGCTTTACAGGGAGAACTATGAGAATGGGAAGGAAATCCCATACCCAAAGGGGTCATGTCACTCGAAAGGTTATTCGACCTCTAGAACCATTTTTGAGGGCCCCCAAATATGAAGGTGCATAGTTCCATGTTAGCACACCAACAAATTAACCTCGGGACAGACAAGGATCCCAAGCTTGTCAATCTGGGTAATGAGTGCACCCCTCAGGAGAAACAATATTTCACCAGATTATTTAAGAAATACCTAGATGTGTTTTCCTGGACATATGATGACCTTTGAACTTATGATACTCATATCATCTAGCACGTCATACCCATGAAGGAAGGAGTGAGGCCATTCCAACGGAAACTGAGGAAAGTACACCTAGCTTTAGAACTAATGATCCAAAAGGAACTAAAGAAGCTCTTGGATGCACGGATAATTTTCAAATTTAGACATTTGACCTGGGTATCAAAATTGGTCCTTGTTCGCAAGAAATCTGGCGAAATCCATTTGTGCGTCAACTTCAGGAATTTGAACAGAGCCTTTGACAAGGACAACTGCCCGGTCCCTCCTATGGAGCAAATCCTTCAAGCAGTATGAGGGTCAGAAATGTTTTCTCTATTGGATGGGTTTTCAGGGTATAATCAAGTACTAGTGGCTAAGCTCAATTGGCTCAAAACCACATTCAAAACTAAATGGGGAACATTTTCCTTCAGACGCATGCCCTTTGGCCTGATTAATGCTGACGCCACCTTCCAGAGAGCTATGGACATCACCTTCAAGGGACTCATTGGGAAAAGTGTGGTAGTATACCTTGATGACGTCACCATGTTTTCAAAGCGCAGATCTGACCACCTACACCACCTCAAGCAGATTTTTGAAAGGTGTTGGAAATACAGGATCTCTCTGAACCCAAAGAAAATCATTTTCGCTGTCACTGAAGCAAACCTGTTAGGGCACATAATAACTTGAGACATCATAGTAGTGGACCCAGAATATGCTAAAGTCATTTCTCAAATACCGCCCCCAAGTGGTAAGAAGGCTATGCAGTCCTTCCTCGGCAAAATCAACTTTGTACGAAAGTTTATATTAGATTTCGCCCAAATCGTGAAACCATTGCAAGGCATGATGCAAATTTTAAATGGAATCCTCCTGAGAAAGAAGCGTTCAATAACATCAAATGAGCCATCACAGAAGCACCCGCTCTTCATAGTCCAAATTTCAACAAAGGCTTTATCTTGTATACCTTTTCCTCAGATTCATCTTTGGCAGCCGTCCTCACTCAGAAACATGACAAAAATGATGAGTGACCTATATCATTTATGAGCATTGGGTTACAAGGCACTGAGCTGAACTATCCTGATATCGACAAACAAGCTTACGTGGTATACAAGGCAGTTAAACACTTCAAGCCATATATTTTGAAGAATCATGTCACAATCTTCATACCTCACCTGGCTGTGCAGTCACTATTCGTATAGCAGGAGCTAAACGAGAGATGAGGCAACTGGATGACATGCCTCCAAGAGTATGAACTGGAATTCAAGCCAGCACACACTATAAAGGGCCAAGGATTGTGTCGTATGGGAACAGAGGCAGTAGACTCACGGAGCAGTGAGGAAGAAAATTGGGAACACGAGATCGATATGTATCAAGCTGATAGCACAGCCCCATAGGATACCTCCTCTTGGTATGTAGATCTCCATCAATATCTGAAACACGGAACCATGTGCCCCACTTTGACTACCCAACAGAAGCGTGTGTTAAGATTGAAAGCTGTATCCTACCAGTTGGTGTAGGGTAAGTTGTTTCGCAAGCATCACAACAGTGTCTTGCTACACTGTTTGGAGTATGATGAGGCACATAAAGTGTTGGCAGAACTCCACGACAGTCCCGCAGGTGGACACTATTCATGGGATACCACTACTCACAAGATCATGCGTGTCGGTTTCTATTGGCCTACTCTGTTCAAAGATGCGCATGCCTATGTTCGGAAATGTCAACAATGCCAAAAGTTCGCAAATAGAGATATACGACATTTAGCCCCGTTACAGTCTATCGCGGTGAAAGAACCATTTCAACAATGGGGGCTGGAAGTGATTGGGGAAATCTTGTCGGACTCTTCCAAGCAACATAGATACATCCTCACTGCCACAGAATACTTCACAAGGTGGGTTGAAGCGATACCGTTGCGTCAGGTCAATGATCAAGAGGTAATAGCCTTCATCACCCAATGCATCATGACCAGGTTTGGCGTTCCAACCTCCCTTGCTTTTGATAATGTAACATATTTCTCATCATTGAAATTATATGATTTTTCTCTAGAAAATGGTATCGTACTTAAACACGTTGCCAACTATTACCCTCAAGGAAATGGGTTAGCTGAGTCAACCAACAAGAACCTAATTCGCATCATCAAAAATACTTTGCTGTCCCAACAGCGAAATTGGCATAAGGCACTCCACAACGCCCTTTGGGCATATCGAGTCATGCCCAAACCTTCCTTGAGTACCTCCCCATTCTTCCTTGTATACAGAAAAGAAGCTATCCTTCCCCCCAACTTGTCTCTCCCAGCCCTTCGATTATCTCAAGAGACTCATGGCACCCCTTGCCCTACTTTACAAGCCCATATAGACACACTGTTGAAACTCGAGGAGGAAAGGAAAAAAACCTAGGGAAAATTCGCCATCCACCAGAGTCAGATAAAACGATGGTTCGATAAGAAGTCAGCTGGAAACAAAGATTTCGAAGTAGGTGACATTGTCCTCAAATGGGATAAAGCTCATGAAGATAACGAAAAACACTCCAAGTTCCAGGCATTATGGATAGGCCCTTTCCAGATCAAATAAAAGGTCGGCTCTCACACTTACAAGCTACAAACCCTTGAGGGGAGGATTGAGGTCCTTCCCGTTAATGGGCATGACCTTAAACACTACTTCACCTGACAGCCCCTTGGGGCTGTCATCACACCCTGTACCATATTTTGTCTTGTTTTATATTGTTCTTTACCATTTATGTTTTCAATAAATCGATTTCTTCACGCAGGCTCTCATTCACCTTGTTTTTCCTTTGGCATCTCAAATTGAGAGGGGGGGGGATGTAGAAGTTACTCAATTGGAATACTAAGCCGAAATCTATGCTGGTGAAGAATCTCCCCTTCCCTAGAATGCAAAAGTGGCACAAGCTTACCTGTGATAGGCACCCAATGGCGAGAACATGAATAAGTCCCTCCAACCAAAACGTAGTAGCTTACCTAGTATGTTGGCTCAAGGGACTGCTATGCAAAAGGAAAGTTTTGGTTGAATCATTTACTAGACAGGAAATGAAAGGAGATAGCCTCAGGTGACAAATGGATATCTGGAAAAACCCAAAGTCCTCATATAGACCAAGAGAAACCTCTCTCATAAGAAAAATAAGTTGGGATCCCTCATCTGCCCAGGAAATAATTGCCACATTAATAAGTGCCTTGAGCACATTTTAATAAGTGCACTCAGTACATGAATAAAGGGTAAAGGATTGAGAAAGGCTTCCTGCGCAGAGAGGTGATGTGACAACTCCACCAGGGTACTGACCAGGCTTGCTGGTAGTGGAGCAACGTAAGTGACTCCTAGGAAGTGACTCCGCTCGGACCATCAGGTTCGCTGGCAGCAGAGCAGCACAATGAGGACCAAATAAACTATACTGGATCTTTGAAATCCCTGAGTTTACTCCTATCTTTTCCATTCGGTCTCCAAGAATAAAAACATGGTAAACCAACACCCAGGGGCAGGCAGATGGGAGGAGAAAATGCCCAAGGCTCAAAGACAAAAGTAGTGGGACCCAGAGGGTGGAAGGAACAACATGCTAAAGCCACCCGCCCCCCTCAATATGAGGCACTGACAAATATTTTGGACCCTACCAGTGAATCGCCATTTGTTGTAGCCGCTACAACACCCTCCAAAATTTCCCCCTTTTAAATTTTTGAGCCCCTGAGCATTGAAAACTAGAGTCAAGCCTAAAGTTTGATCCTTCAAAAGCCTTAGGTTGCTAAGTCACAGAATAGGTCACTTTCCCCGATGAGCGACCTAGCGACCTTGCAACCCATCAGGTCACCGAGTCACGAAGTCGCGTATCAAACTCAAAGCTAAACAATCGCGACCATGCGACCTTCTAACCCCGCGACCCCTAGGTCGCAAGGTCGTAGGGTCGCGGGGTAGCACATCTCATCAAAGCACCCTTGTTGCGACCTTGAGACCTCATTTATTGCCTACACATGCAACCTATTTATATATAGAAGGGTTGCATAGGTCGCATTCCACCCGTGCGATGGAGAAAGAAAACGCTTCTAACAAGCCAACTGGAGCGCGTTTTTCTTGGGTAAGTTGCCTTATCCTCCTGTTATTTCCTTCTTTTCTAATTTTTTCCCTCTGCCCCCTCATATTAGCCTATTAAAACCACAGCCTACCCAATGTTGAGGCCCAGTTGGTGAAACTTACACCCCCTTTTAGTATCCTGACTCTGTCAGTCTCATCTAGAACCCTGTTGATGAAGCTAACCAACCCCCCTTTTCAGTCTCTTCCTCATGTTTGCTTATCTTTTGATGTGTTACTTTTCCTCCCTTTTCCCTCTCTCGCTCTAAGTGAAATAAGGATAAAGGACCGCGTCGCCATTAAGAATCGTCCGCCCAGCCCTAGTGCGACCTGCGACCCCACGACCTTGCGACCCCCGCGACCTTGTGACCTTGGTCCCCGGTCGCTATGTCGCCAAGTTGCGTATCGCTAAAAATCAAAGTGTCACGGCCTTGCGACTCAGCGACCCGGAGACCCGGTCGCAAGTCTCTAAGTCGCAGGGTCGCATCCTCATAAAACTTTAAACCGGTGCAACTCAGCGACCTCACGACCTAGTCGCAAGTAGCCAAGTCGCGAGGTCGCTTTTCTCTGAGGTTTTAAACCAGTGCAAATCAGCGACTCAGCAACCTAGGGGAGAGGTCACTAAGTCACAGGTTCCCCCCTTTTTTTGACCTTAGTTGGGCAGAGGTAAAAGCACTTTAAGCATTTATTAACATGGCATCTGTCTTAACATGGGATTGTTTTATGAACATGCTAGGGAACATCAAAGAAAAGCTAGAGTGTGTCTCCATCTCCTCAGCCTTAAGTGATATGGGGCCTCCATCAGTTCGAAAAAAAAACAAGAGTCTAGAGATAGAAATCTTGGAGGATGAAATACCTATGTCTCCTCCCCCTACCTATGGAGATACCGCATGCATATTCAGCAAAGGAGAGAGCATGAATTGGTATCAAGTGTACCAAGAATTCACAAGACCTGAATTTCCAGAAGACCTCCCAGACTAGGTATATGTTCAAGTCAAAAGATCAAAGCTTCACTATGCAGGAGCCCACCCACCTATATTTCCATGCGCTGAGCTCATCGAATGGATCTTACAAAAGATCGACCCCAGGTTCTGGGTGATTCGGGATCATGAGGGGAAATAATTTGCTAATATGAAGGGACAGGATGCTAAGTTATATTACACACTTCCCACCTGAGAATAGACATTCACAGAGGAATGGCCCACTACTCATAAAATTCCCATATCCAAAACCTTGAGAGGATGGTGGGAAGAACCAGAAAAATTGAAGGTCAAGGAGGACCAGGAGTATCAGGTAGTAGGTCTTAGGAAAGTCTACAAGCTCATGGCAGCTATGCTATGTAGGATGTATGGTCATCCAGATGCCACCACTTTCAATGGATCTTGGGTATCTCTTATGTACTTTGTTACCGTATACGTCACCTATTTCAATTGGGCCATCTTATTGATAATAACCCTCAAAACAAACATATCCTCAACACTAACGCCCGAGGAGGGGTATGCATCGGAATTTTACATGGCCTCCTATCTGTTGGATGCAGTTTGTGTAAGGTGCCATTTTGAGGGATGGGCACAAAACTGGGATCAGGAGTGTGCCCACCAAATCCACAAGGTGTTGTAGGTATTCTGGGACTCCAAATATAAGCAGGATATAGAGCCAATCTCACACAGTTTCATCCCTGCACTCTACAAGAAAGTATTTGGTAAAGATACCCCATGCATGTCTTGGTGGGCCATGGAAACAATAACCAAAGTGGCACACTGGTTTCCTTTTGTAGAAGGCACCTTCATCCGAGTCTTCTGTTCACTTAAGGCTCCCCATGCACTACCCTGATTCGTCACTAACAGACTACTACTTCAGGAAACATGTTTCCAAATGACAACCGGCTTTTCAAAGGTTCTTACTAAAGGTAAAAAGAATCCATGGCCCACTTTGCCACTCACTATAGGTGCTTATATGGTCAAATATTTCAGAGAAGTAGAGGTGGAGGCTGAGAAAATCAGAGGATTCTATCTACCTCCCTTGGCTTACCGGACATACGATCTTGAGAGGATGATCCTTACCTATTGAAAACGGGCCAAATTTAAATGGAGCTACCAACATTCTGAATGCCCAGCTGAAGATGGGGTAAAAAAATAGTACAATAAGGACAGGGAGATCACTCCAGAGGAGTTAACTGATTAGGAAGATCAAGATGATCAAAATTTAGAAGAAAGGATTCACGAGCTAGGAGGAGCCTCGTCTTCTCAAGCCAAGAATCCCCAAACCAACACAGGCCATAACTCTTTCACCCAATGAAAAGAAAAAGAAGCGAAAGTTGAATGGGAAGTTGAGGAAAGAGAAAAAGAGGAGGAGGATAAATGTAAGAAACAACTAAAGGGAGAGAAAATAAAGAAGCAGGTGGAAGACACCCATAAAGAAAGGAAGAGGAGGAAGAAAAAGCAGAATCTAAGCGTCAGCTTAAAATTGAACTAGATAAGGTAGAAGCTAAACACAAACGAAAAGAAGAACAATATAGAGCAGAAGTAGAGTGACAGCTGGAAGAGGAAGCAAAGAAAAAGAGAAGGGAGGAAGAAAATCAAAGCTCGAGGAAAAATTCCTCCAAAGACGCCGAAGGCAGTAAGACACCTCCTCCTGTGACAGGGATACAGATAGAGCTGCCACCCATCGAAGTGCCTCAAACGAATCCTGCAACCAATATGCGTTTTGTGCTCTCAGAACTAGCTACCTCCGAGGAGTAGGAGGAAGAAGTGTTTGATCTAACAAGACTCACCTATGACTAGTTCACACAAAAAATCAGGCAGGAGAAGAGAAGATGTTTAGCAAGGAATCTTGCTGCACCGCTCATGACCACAGCGGAAAAGGATATAGTCCTAGACACTAGGACCAATCTAGTGATGATAACATTAGCTGGCACTACTTTTTCTGCGGCTACGGAGGAAAATGTGAGCAGAATGAGTAGGGAAATTCTATCCCTACAAAATATATTACAGGCCTCTGAACAAAAGACAGCTAGATTGGAGCAAGAGAAAAAGGCACTAGAAGAAGAAGTGCAACAACTTTAGGGTAGGAACGCCCTTACTAATGAAGTACCACTCACCGTTCAAAGAGATCTGGTGACTCTGGAAGCCATCATGAGGCAAGTATACGAAGAATTGTTTACAATAAAGAAAATGGTTGCACCTCTAATGAGAGCTCAAGCAGAAACCAAGAAGAGGAATGAGCAACTAAAAGAAGCCTCCACAGCCATGGATAGAATGTTGGAATGGGTAAACAGGTATCCGCAGGCTCCAGATACTTTGCCCAGGAAATATTGGATTCACACTCAGAACAACAAGGTCCAAATACACATGAAGGTGCAATCCAAGGAGAAGCTATTCAAAGACCTAGAGAAGGTAATGACCGCTTATGAAAATTTGATTAGCAACATTGACTCAATGGATAAACTACACCACATCCCTTCTCTAGGTACACTGGGAAAAGAAAAAACGTGGGAATAGGTGGAACAAGACATTCAGACGTTTCTGCAACCTATCAAGCAAGCTGCCGCCACTCCTGACCTTCCAGCATCATAGGAGAACTTGGTTAAATTCATCATGATGCCAGTCTGGATTTACACCAAGCTGGATTCTTTATCTAACCAAATCACGATCAAAAGAGAAACTCTGATCCCAAATGCTCTAGAATGCCTGCACAGGTTAAGGCAAGATACTCCTCTGATCTCTCCAGTTGTTGCAGATTATCGAGCGTGGTGAAATTTCCTTAAAGAGAAACAGGTAGATGTTCCTGACCTCGAAATCACTCACATGCTCCCATGATCAAGTTGCAAGTCGCAGCCTACAGAAGGGTTCGCATGTTGCATCAGCTAGGATCAAGTCGCAGGTCGCAGCCAAGCACAGGGTCACAGGTAACTTTTTCCCTTCAGGTCGCAAAGCATGCCAATAGTTGGGAAGGTGAAAAGTCAGGGCACCCAAGGGTCAATTTTTTCCTATAAATACTCCCTTCAGGGACTCATAAAAGGATCTTTTTTTTGGACTCCAAGGAGATAGGAGAGTTGTAAAGCATTGAATAGACCTTTATTTGAATGAATACAAGCATTTGTCTTAAATCCACTTTTGGATCTTATGAGAATCAATGTGTTAACACTGTGAATATTTTCTCTTATATGTCTGATATCTTATGATTAACTGATCTGCATTTTCTGCTTACACTATTTATGCATTTTAGCTCACTGAATGTGTTAATGATGGTAGGTTGTTTACCTAGGAGATGTTTGTAATTTAATTATTGACATCTATCTTATCTATGGAACTACTTAAGGAAGTGAAAGATGTTCTTGCCAGGAAGAACTGTTTCTTCTATGGTTCAAACAACTTTTACAAACATGACCCTAATGATATGTTGCTAACAGTATCTCCTTTGGCTGTGTGTTTTAATTCATCTTGCTATTTGTAGTGTTTTATGCTCATTGAGGATCATTGATAATTTGTCTTGTATCATCCAATAATTGTATGTCCATAGTTTTTTAGGGCTCATTTGTGTCCAAGAAAAGGATTATTCAATGGTATCCGGACCCACACCTCGGACGGGATCCCTATCACAAATAGTTCAGAGTCTAATTGAGACTTTTTACCGGGGAGATCCCTTACTATTGGCCGGACATTTTTTCCAGTCAACAGATACTCTCTCTGAAAAAAAATATTTTCATTTCTACATGGGTTTAATGGCTATAGTCAAATACTAATTTCCCTGAAAGACCAAGACAAGACAACCTTCACTTGCCCATGGGGTACTTTTTTCATACAGAGTCCTTCCCTTTGGCCTCTGTAATGCACCAGCAACCTTTCAGAGGGAAATATTGGGTATTTTTTCTGATATTTTGAATGACTATATTGAAATATTTATGGATGATTTTACACCCTACGGGGATGCCTTTGAGATAGCATTAGCTAACTTGGAAAAAGTGCTGGAATGTTGTGAACAAACTATTGTTGCTCTGAGCATGGAAAAAATGCTACATGATGATGACCGAGGGAATTATGCTGGGACATTTCATTTCAGCAGATGGAATCAAGGTAGATCATACAAAAATTAAGGTAATATCAAAAATCTCGACCCCTAAGACTCCAAAAGAGGTATGTATTTTTTTGGGACATGCAGGATACTATAGGAGATTCGTAGAGAACTTTTCAAAGATTGCATCTCCTCTATTTTCATTACTCATGAAAGATGCATAATTTGTGTGGACAGGGAAGTGCGAGTAGGCATTTTTAAAGTTGAAAAATTGTGTAACAACAACACCTGTGTTACAAGAACCAAACTGGGAATTTCCATTTTGTATTGCTATGGACACATCTAACATGGTTATGGGTGCTGTTTTGGGGCAGTTGGAGGTGAAGAAACCTTACACCAGTTATTACATCAGCAAGAAATTAACTCCAGAAGAACTCAACTACACTGTTACTGAGAAGGAATTCCTAACAGTAGTGCATGCTATCAACAAATTTCGGCACTACATCACCGGGCACCAAGTTTTTGTACACACTAACCATGCTGCAATTTGATTTTTGATGAACAAGCCTGTTACTAATGGTAGATTTACACGATGGTTCTTGCTGTTACAAGAATTTGATATTACTATTTTAGATAAACCCGAAAAATATAATGTAGTTGTTGATTTTCTTTCTAGATTAACTATAAGTGATATCTGCACTGCCACTAAGGATTCTTTTCCAAATGAATATCTTTTTGCCATATCTACTCGCTCACCATGATATGAAGATATAGCCAATTACCTTGTTGTAGGAAAATTACCACACCAAATGTATTCCAAGGAAATAAGGAATATTATACAACAAAGTGCTACTTACTACTGGATAGAAGGCAATCTCTATCACACCAGGCCAGATTTTTAGATTAGGTAATGTGTTAGAGAAGATGAGGTATTTGAAACATTGAATGCTTATCATGAGGAACCTTGTGGAGGACATTTCGCTGACAAGAGGACAGAACATAAAGTGCTCTCAACATGGTATTACTGGCCAAATATATTCCAGGATGCCAAGAAGTTTGTGAAAGGATGTGATAGCTACCAAAGAATGGGCCAGCCTATGAAATCAGATGAGATGTTGTTACAGCCTCAGATAGTGATAGAACCATTTGAGAAATGGGCCCTAGAATTTGTGGGGAAAATTAATCCTTCATCACAAAAAAAATCATACATATTGGTCTACACCGATTATGTCACAAAATGGGTCGAAGCAAAGGCACTAATCAAAGAACTAGAGCAGGCTATTTCAGACTTCCTGTTTGAAGATATGTTTGTTCACTTTAGGGTACCCAGAGAGATAGTGACAGATGGAGGGCCTCAGTTCACATCTCATTTGATCAAGAAGCTGGTTGAAAAGTATGGAATTCATCGCAGAATCACTTCACTATATCACCCACAAGAAAATGGTCAAGTGGAAAGCACCAATAAAGTCATTGAGGGAATCTTAACAAAGACAATAGCTAGCCATCGAAGAAATTGGGCCAAGAAAATTCCAGATGTACTGTGGGATTATAGGACAACATGGAGGAATACTACAGGCTTCTTACCATATGAATTGGTGTACGGTAAGAATCTTTGTTCCCCATAGAGTTTGAAATAAAGACATTAAGAACAACATTGTAGGTCGATTTGGATTTGAGTATGGTGCAGACACAAAGACTGAATCAGCTCAATGAGTTGGAAGAGAAACAACTTGCTGTTATTCAACAGATAGAGATCATTTAGCAGCAAAGAGCTAGATGACATGATAGGTTTATTAAGAAGAAAAAGTTCCAAAAAGGAGATTGGGCTCTTTTGTATGATTCAAGGTTCAAATATTTCAAAGGCAAGCTCTGCACCATATGGCTAGGTCCTTAAGAGGTGGACAAGGTCTTTGACAATGGGATTGTATAATTGGTTACCATCGATAGTGCTAAGAAACCATTATTGGTTAATGGGCACCGTCAAAGGTTATATCATCAACCCGCTTCTAAGGAATCATTTGTCAACATTGTCGTGGACTCTTATCATCATGTTATGACAACAGGGGAAGATTCTCCTATGCAACCTAGAAATTGAAATTCCAATAAGTGGAGCAGTTGAAAACCACCTTTGTGGCAGCTTCTACACCTGTTTAAAAATAAAAAATAATAAAAAAATAAATAAAATAAATAAAAAAATAAAAAATAAAAAAATAAAATAAATATAAATTAAGTTAAATAACAAATTAAAAAGAAAAAGAAAAAGAATAAATCTAACTGTGAAAACCCCTTTCCAGGGCATAGTCAAACAGTTGATAATAGCTGAAAACCACTCTTGTGGCAGCTATTACACCCATTTTTTCTTCCTGAAACATCATCTTCCCTTCTTGATCTATTTTATAGGATGATGGTATTCATGTAATTTTCTTTTATGTACCTATTTCTCCTGATTATTATGTTTTTGAAGAATAATCTAAGGGCTACCTTAGCTGTTACACATGTAACAACCGACATCCATGAACAATGTCTCCTATGTTTCATTCCATAACAACAATAATCGTGCCATCCAAACAAAACAACATGAGCACTGCAAGAAAAACACCGCTAATTCAAAAACTTCCTCCATGTCACCTCAGGTATGTCATTCAAAAGGTAAACATTATCATTTATGATTTGGTGATTAATTGGTAGAAGTAATGATATTCCTGTGATGGCCATGGGCGACTGTCACCATTAAGGTGGGGGAGGGGATATGTCTTGAAATCATTGCAAAGAGACATAGTCATAAACCTCTATAAAATCCAAATGCACCCTATTAATAACATAAATGCCAATAATGATTAAATCTAGTTCGAAAAGAGAGTGTGTACTAGATCCCATTACTTTCCATAACAAGACATTTATGAAGAGTAGTGTGAGGTACGATTCGGTAATCCGTAAAATATGTCACCTTCCATCAACCTCCTCGAATTAAACCTTGCATCCTCATTGTAAACTTTCCAATTGGGGTAAGTAGAGACGCCGATAAATAGTGAGCAAGGCAGTGGCATTACAGTGGGGCTGAGCAGCTATGTAGTGTGGTGACATTAAAGTGGGGCTGAGCAGCAAGAAGCGAATTTAGAAAAAAACATCAAGATGGGTGGAGCAGTGGTCAGGAATGAGCCAAATTCTATGAACACCTTGCAGAATTGTCCAGAATCCTACCATATATTCAGAGATGCTAGATGGATTGAGTATTTCTAGAAGCTAGAAGGCTCAGACGAGGCAGTGGAAATTGAATTTGCCCAGAATATGAACAACAATCAAACCTGAGCTAGGGGCATGCAAGTTGAGGTGACTGAAGAGGTAATTACCCAAGTAAATTCATTGCTAGTAGAGGAACAAAGGTGGCTTAATAGAAAAATCAATAACCCCTCCTTGAAAGAAGACTTCCTAGAAGGAGTAGAAAAACTGGAGAAGAAAGGGAGAGGAATTGACATGTTGTCGCTTCCGCATATTAAATATATCACTTGTGAGGGAAGATCCACTATAGTGTTTAACTATCACTTTCCTCTTCTTAATCACCTTCGGCACCAACAAAAGATTAATCTTCCATTCTACTTGTTAGGGAAAATCAAGCATATGGTGGCAACAGTAAAGAACAACACACTCGGAGGCATGTGTGACTAATCACAGAATCATCAAGTTAATCATGTTGGATACCCTATGCCAGCAAGGAAAAACTTGGGAAGAATTAAAGTGAAAGAGGCCAAGGAAAAGCTAGGGGAAACAAACCACGACTTCAGGAGGAAGTCAGGCAGAAGTAGAAACCCAGACTCGGCCTGCTGGAGTTAGAATTGGGAAAGAGCCTACTGATGAACTAATTGGGGATAGAAGACCAAAACAAAGGGTGAAAGTTAGCATACCTGAAGAACCTTTGCCTACGGCCGGAGAGAAAACGGAAGCAGAAGTCTTAGAAGAAGAAAGGCAACCCTCCTCATCAGGTAAGGACGAAACTCATGTCCTGTTTTTAGAACTCGAAAATATAAGAAATGAAAATGAAGAATTAAAGAAAAAATTATCCGAGGTGAAGGAAATACTGGTGTCTATATGCAGTACATGTTTTCAAGACTTAACAACAACGGGATATAAGGTCTGTAGAGAAAATATCAGTGTAATGGAAACATAAACAGAGCGATAGGAGGCCGTTACACAAGAACCTACTGATGATACTACTATTACACAAGAACTAGCAGTTAAAGCAGAGCCTCTTGTGATAATTGACCTAGAAGCCGACCCACAAGAACCTGTGGAGGCCAATCCTATTGTAGAAGAAGAAACAATGGACATAGAAGCCACTCTAGGTGTAAACAAAGGGGCTGACACAGAAGAACCCACCGAGAAAGTTGCTGTTACACAAGAACCAACAGCAAAGGTGGAACAATCCCATTTAGCAGAGGATGTTACACCCATTATTGATATGGATATTGAATGTAGAATGTTAGGTCCCTATATTACTATATTAGTCCCTTATTTTTATTAGTGTAGCCCCCTTATTTTTATTTTTGTACCCTTGTAACCCCAATATTTTTATTATTGTGCCCTTACATTATTATTGATAGGTCAGCTAGGATTATATTGTGACCCCATGGACTCCTATATATAGAAGGAGGTTTTGGTCATTTTTAGCATCCAAGAAATTTTCATTTATGTAATGTATTGGAGGTTTTCCCCTCAAAGTGGTTGATTTCTAAGGTGTTGATATCTATTTTCTTCTATTTTTGGAGTTGGTTTCACAACATTTGGTATTAGAACTTTGGATTCTAGGGTTTCGTTCCTCCAAACAGGTCATCGTGGAATTTTCACTATAAATTTTTTTCTACAAAGGTTCAGAAGATGAAATTTTTAAAGTACGAAGCCGAAATCATGAGGCACATCATCACAAAATTTTAGAGCTTGGTTAGCTATATTTTTAGAAATATGATTTGTGGAAGTTAGAGTTTTTTTTAGGCTCTTGAATTTAACCTAAACAGGTCATCGCGAAATTTTCACTATAACGTTTTTTCTACGAGGGTTCAAAAGCTGAAATTTTCATAGAGCAAAGCCGAAATCCTGAGGAACGTCGTGGAAAATTTTTAGAGATTGATTCGAATTATTTTGGGAGGTAGGATCTGTGGAATTTAGGGCTTTTTTAGGCTCCCGAATTTCATCTCAAAGATGTGATCGTGGAAAAATATTAATAACTCTCTCTCTGAGCATCAGATTGGAATTATGTAAAGAGTGGATGCAAGTACACAGACTTTAGTTTCATGTCTATCAATTTCAGATATGGAGGAGGAAACAATGACATGTGGCAAGTCATACAAGTTCGCTCTACTGAACCAATCTATAATTAGGTCATTGTGGGAGATTGGACATAACGTTTCCTTGAAGAATCCAAATTAGGTCAGACTTGTGGCATTCGAAAGAGAATTCAGTGGGCTACCATAGGACCAACTTTTAGATATTGAAGATCCGAAATCACAGAGATAATTTAGTTTCAATATCGAGCTCCTCAAAAGCAAGAAAAAGATGTGTATTTGTTTTTTCGAATTGCATAAGTCTTGTGTAAAAAATCAGTTTGAAGTGATTCCAAGGGCCTATTGAGCATATATTTCAGTATTGGGTTCTAAAATTCCTCCTAAAAAGAATCCAACACCCATTAAGCCCTAATAATACTCTACTATGACTCATGAATATGAAGAATTGCAACATGATCTATCAAAATTGCAAGAGCAAGTGCACCAAATTACGCTCTCGCAAAGAGCAACAAAAAATGAAATGGAAGTTTTGAAGAAAGCCATGGAAGCGAAGATGGATGGTTTGAAGAATAATATGGATGGTTTGAAGAAAGGCGTGGAAGCTAAGATGGATGGCGTGGAAGCTAAGATGGAGGACATGGAAGAAAAAATGAAAGACAACATGGAAAACATGAAGAATGATCTAAAAGTAGACATGGAAGGTTTGACAAAGTTGATACAAGAAATGACTCCTAATGGTGAAAAGATAATAGAAGAAACTCATGATGAGAGAAAAATAGATGTTAATCATGATTTCATAAACTCTAATGTTGGATGGAAGAACCACCATATTCCAAACATGGATATGATGTATTTTGATGGCAAGGATCCCGTAACATGCATACTACATATGGAGCAATATTTTGATCTCAATAACGTGCAAAACACACAAAATGTATTCATTGCAACATTACATTTAGAACATAATACCTTTTTATGATATCGATGGCTTTGCTCCCCTAAAAAAATTGTCACTTGGTCAATCTTTATGGAGGAAATGATAGCACATTATGAGGATACAAAGAGCAACAACTTCTTTGGCCAATTGATAAATCTAAAAAAAAAGGGTTCAGTGGTGGATCACATTGACGACTTTCAAAAATTGAATATAAGGGTGATTGATATTCCAGAGGAACACATGATTGATGTCTTCATAGGGACTTTAAAGTTTAACATCCAACATGAAGTTCGTGTTTGGGAACCTGATTCATTGGAGAAGGCATTTAGGTTGGCAATAAAAATTGAATGTAAAATTATGGAGACAAGGAAGCCTACCACTCACATCTATAAAAATGGAAGTGTTCCTACTCCTAGACTTCCATAACCTACAATGTTGACACCAAAACAATTGGAGGAAAAAAGAGCAAAAGGGCTTTGCTACAGTTGTGATAGAAAATACACTAAAGGTCATAAGTGTGTTGAGAAGAAATTATTTTACATTGATTGTGAAGAGGAAGAAGAAAATGAACAAGAATCTTCAAAAGAAGAGGATAAACTAGGAACCAACCCTAGAAGAGGAAGAAATGAGTCCGACCATATCATGTAATGCATTGGAAGGAATTAACACTCCTCAAACTCTCAAGATAGAAGGACATATCAAGAAGAAAAAGGTAATAGTGTTGATTGATTCGGGTAGTACCCATAATTTTATTCATTGTAAGGTAGCCAAGGAATTGAATTGTTTCCTATACCCAACACCAGAATGTCAAGTGATGGTTGCAAATGGAGGAACTATAAATTTCTCTAGAAAATGACATAATATCAAGCTAACCATGGGGGAATATGTATTGAATATTCCAATGCTTTCCATTCCTATGGGAGGTGCTGATGTTGTACTAGGAGTACAATGGTTACAATCTTTGGGGACGGTAGCTTTTAATTTTAAAGAACTTTTCTTGAAATTTTTTTCAGAAGGAAAGGAAGTCGAATTACGGGGTATTGAAGGGAAGCCGGGAAGGATAATAAGCTCTAATGTCATGACAAAGCTTCTAAAGAAAGAACAACGAGGCGTAATTGCACAATTATGCTCACTAGAATTTCCGACATCAAAATCATCTATTTCTGCAGATCTCCAACAAGTCTTGGACAATCATTCCAAGGTGTTTGAAACTCCCAAAGGACTCCCACCTATTCATGATCGTGATCATGCTATTCATTTGATTCCAGGAAGTGTTCCTCCAAACATCAGGCCTTATAGATATCCTTACTTCCAAAAGAGCGAAATTGAACGTATGATTTCAGAAATGTTAGAGGCGGGTATAATTCAACCTAGTCAAAGTTCTTTCTCTGCTCCTGTAGTATTGGTACACAAGAAGGATGGATCATGGCGAATGTGTCCAGATTATAGGGAGCTCAATAAGCTCACCATTAAAGATAAATTTCCCATTCCCATGATTGATGAATTATTGGATGAATTACATGGAGAAATTTATTTTACCAAGTTGGATCTTCGTTCAGGATATCATCAAATTAGAATGAAGACTGAAGATATTCCGAAAACAACATTTCAAACTCATAAGGGTCATTATGAATTTTTGGTCATGCCTTTTGGCCTTACCAATGCACCTTCTACATTTCAAGGGTTGATGAATTCCATTTTCAAACCCTTCCTTAGAAAAATTGTGCTAGTATTTTTTGATGATATACTAATCTACAGTAGGTCTTGGAAGGATCATGTTGAACATGTTGACAGGGTGCTCAAACTATTGCAGGAGAAACAATTATATGCAAAAAAATCCAAATGTTTCTTTGGAGTACAAGAGGTGGAATATCCGGGTCATATTGTATCTCACGAGGGTGTTAAAGTAGACCCTAACAAAATTAAAGCCATTAAGGAATGGAAAGTTCCCACAACCATAAAGCAGTTGCGAGGATTTCTCGGGTTAACAGGGTATTATCGCAAGTTTGTTAAGAATTATGGGAGAATAGCAGCACCTCTAAGAACATTATTGAAGAAAGATGCATTTTCATGGACTCCTGAAGCAACTAAGGCCTTTGAACGTCTTAAAGAGGCAATGTGCCTAGCACCGGTCTTAGCTACACCAGACTTCACAAAAACCTTTATTGTGGAATGTGATGCCTCAGGAAATGGAATTGGTGCAGTTTTAATGCAGGAAGGAAGACCCATTTCTTTTGAAAGTCTTCCAATCAAAGGAAAGTATTTACAGAAACCTATTTATGAGAAGGAAATGTTAGCAATACTGCATGCACTAAAGAAATGGCGAACTTACCTAATGAGAAGACACTTCAAGGTAAAAATTGATCATGATAGTCTTAAACACTTTTTGGAACAAAGACTATCTTCAGAAGAGCAGCAAAAATGGGTCACAAAGATGTTGGGTTATGACTTTGAATTAATCTACAAAAAAGGAAAGCTTAATGTTGTTGCAGATGCACTCTCAAGAAAGAATGAAGAGGTGGAAGCATTGCTTTGTGCCATTTCTATTATCCAGCCGGATTGGATAACCGAAGCAAGAGATGAATGGAAGAAGGACAAAGATGTATGGACACTCATTCAAAAGTTGCAGCAAGATCCTAGTACATCTGATACATTTAGTTGGAATAATGATTCCTTATGGTACAAAGATCGCTTATATCTTTGTAAGAATTCCCAACTAAAACAAAAGATTCTTCTGGAATTGCACACTTCTCCTTTAGGAGGACACTCAGGATTTTTAAAAACTTACCACAGGGTGAAGAAAGAATTTTTTTGGGATGGCTTTAAATCTGATATTCGAAAGTTTGTGGCGGAATGTTTGGTTTGCCAGCAGAATAAAGTTGAGACAATTAAGACCCCAGGACTTCTACAACCTTTATCCATTCCAAGTCAACGTTGGGAGGAGATTTCAATGGATTTTATCACAGGTTTACCTAAGTCTGAAGGAAAGAGTGTCATCATGGTGGCAGTTGATAGAATTACCAAGTATGCACACTTTTGTGCATTATCTCATCCATTTAAAGCAAGTACAGTTGCTACTACATTTATGGACACAATTCAAAAGCTACATGGAAACCCAAAGATTATTGTGAGTGATAGAGATCCCATTTTTACTGGAAATTTTTGGACGGATTTATTTTCTTGTTTGGGTACTCAAATAGCTCATAGCTCATATTATCATCCTCAATCCGATGGTAAAACTGAGATAGTGAATAAATGTTTGGAAGGATATCTTCGTCTTTTTGTATTTGATAAACAAACAAGATAGATCAAGTGGTTACCTCTCGCTGAATGGTGGTATAACACTTCCTTCCATACTGCAGCAAAAATGACCCCATTTATGGCACTTTATTTATATCATCCACCATCCATCACATCATATTTAAGAGAAAATTCTAAGGTTCAAGTAGTGGAAGATCACATTGAGCATCAAAAAGAAGTTCTCCAACTCTTAAAGGATAACCTAAATTTGGCATAAAATTGAATGAAACAACAGGCAGATCAACATCACATCGAGAGAATTTTTGATACAGGAGACTGGGTATTTTTATGGCTACAACCATACAAACAAATGTCCCTCAAGCAAGCTAAGAAGGATAATAAATTATCTCCAAAGTACTATGATCCTTACAAGGTGTTGCAAAAGATTGGTACTATGGCATACAAATTGGAGCTTCCTGCTTCTTCGCGAGTGCGTCCAATTTTCCATGTTTCATGCTTAAAGAAGGTTATAGGTGAAAATATTCCAGTTCAAACAATATTGCCAGAACTTGATGAGGAAGGAAAATCATATTGGAACCTGAAGCGGTCACGAAAACAAGAACTCGACAACTACGAAATCGATCAATTTTAGAGTATCTCATCAAGTTGAAGAACTTACCCACTAAAGATTCTACATGGGAGGATGAGAATTTTGTATAGAAGCACCCAAATCTACTCAAGCATTGAGGACAACACTTTTTTGAAGGAGAGGGGCATGTTAGGTCCCTATATTACTAGTTTAGTCCCTTATTGTTATTAGTGTAGCCCCCTTATTGTTATTGTTGTACCTCTGTAACCCCAATATTGTTATTATTGTGCCCTTACATTATTATTGTTAGGTCAGCTAGGATTATATTGTGGCCTCATGGACTCCTATATATAGAAGGATGTTTTGGTCATTTATAGCATCCAAGAATTGTTCATTTATGTAATGTATTGGAGGTTTCCCCCTCGAAGTGGTTGATTTCTAAGGTGTTGATATCTCTTTTCTTCTATTTTTGGGGCTGGTTTCACAATGAACGTTGGGTCCCATCTTAGGATGGATTTCTGAGAAAATATTGTTAATTTTAGAATTACAATAGTGGAAACATGAAGCAATCTTCCTTCAGGAGGGGACAATTTCGCTGAAGGAACATCAGAGAGAAATAGAAACTTTACATGAAATATGGATGAAAGAAGAGTTGAAGAAAGCCTTGGGAGAATTATAAGAAGAAGGAAGCTCTAAAGAAACATGAGGAACAACTGCTACTGTTACAGCAGCAGGTTCAGGATCTCACCATAGATAAGAAAAAACTTCATGACCTCGCCCTCAATTTGTTGGGTTGTAGGCGGCCTTCTCCATCCTATCCTATATTTCTATGGGAACGTTACTTCCTGTTCCAGATGAAAGATCTTATGGAGGATAAGCCTTATTTATGTTCTTCCACTCACACATTTCTATATGTTTTTCGTGCCTCTGATTTCGACGAGAAAAGCTTGCTGTGTGAGTTATTCCTACACAATATTATTTGTGAACATGTCAGTATGCAGATGGTTGTGACAGTATTCTCCTATATGGGAGATCTTCAGTTGAGAGCTTTTGTGTCCTTCATGAAGAATCAGATTGAATGTCATTTGGCCATCAAATATATGGAGGCTAATGAGGAGATGGCATTGTGGGTTTGAGAAGAACCAGGACGGGTTGCCAAGTTAAGGCAAGAATTTAGGAGAATGTTGAGTACTGTTGGAATTAAGGAACTAGCTGCCACTTATAGAAGAAGGATTGTGAAATTCTGCCTCAATCAGTTCTCAATGATGAAGAGCTAAGCCTTGAAAGGGTGCTTGAAATGCACAGAAGCCAGTAATGATGAGCTACTAAAGGGGGACCCATTGTCATTCTAGAATTTTGTGGTGGCTATTACACATGTACCGGCTTATGCGCAGATCGTACAATCCCTTGGTGATTTGTGGTTGGGATTGAGATTCAAGTTTCCTTTGATCTGGCTGCCAATTGAGGATTATCAGAGTAAGTATGAGTCAGAGTCCTAGGTACGATAGTTGATGGCCAATCAGGGGTACAAGTCTATAGACGAAGACATAGTTGGTGCTTATGATCTCATCGACCTACACTGAAGATACTCCCATGAGAGATGAGTTTGCATGAGGACATGCAAGTATTTCAGTTGAGAGGATATGTTGGGTGCCAGTTTTGCACACTTTTCCTACACTTTTTTTCCCTATTTTTCCTCATTCCTATAACCAATGGGACTATCTTTGCCTCTTTTTCCTACCTTTCTATCCTAACTTATGTTGTTTCACTTTGTTTTCATTACTCTGCCATTTCATCAATTATATGATATATCGTGCCTTTTTATGACTAATTGAGGATGCATGTTTGGAGAATATATATGGTCTTTGTGTTGTCTTTCCAGATATCATTTATAGCACCAAATATCTCAAGCATGAGGTCCACAGGAGAAGTTAAGGGGGTGTTGTTATAGCGAAGCGATGCTGTTACACCTTGCTATTACAGACCCACCGACAAACTGCTGTTATAGACCCGCTGGCGAACTGCTGATACAGTTATACTGCTGACTGGATCTCATCAACACCTGTTGCTGACATGTACTTTAGCTGTTACACAACAACTGTGGTTTTATTACGATAACTGTAGAAGTTGTTTAGCATTTTATTTTTGGATAACAGCCTAAGGGCAGTTTTTATTGTAATCTATAATTTTCTAGTCAGAAATTTATTAAGAAGTGGTTATAACTATATGTATTCTATTTCGATCAGCATGAGAATCATAAGATTCTCGTGACTGATCTATCCCTTGATTTTCTGAGATGTAACCACTATATATTTCTTTTCCCTAGAGGTCGAAAGGTTAGCGGAGAACAACATTATTTTGGCTCTGTAATTGTGCTCAGATTAATACAGATTATCTTGTTATTGCTGTTACATGCATTATTCAATTTAGTTTCCGTTAAGTTCTTCCTCTACCTGTGCCCTGCTAGGGACGAAGGGCCCTCCTTCTTAGCATGGATTCAAGTGATTAAAGTAGTTGTGTGTATGTATTTGCATTTTAGTTTATGTATTAGTAGAGGTGTTGTTGTTGTTTTTAAGCTGTGAATATATACGCTTCAATTTCAATACTTGGTATGTTGTTACACATATGATATCAGAGATACCAGCTGGATATTTGTTGTGTGGTAGGCTAGAACAGACTAATTGAAGTTTGATTCCAGTCTTGTAGATCATTTTATTTCTACATGAGTGATTTACTTCCAGCATTTACTTCAACAACTATTTATTTTCTTTGGAATTGCTTATGGTTGGGTGTATCGGCACAGACATTGCAACTGTCATTGGAAAAAAGACATCCCTGGATTGATAATTTATGTGTACTGTTTAGTCATTTAATAGTGATTAATACAACCCAATAGTTTGGATGTGGGCTAGGATGTGGAACTGTGGTTATGTATTTTGGGACAATTTTTGGAGAGGCAAGCCCCTACTTTGGTTCCTCCTCTTTCTTTCCTTTGGTATCCCGCCCCGCAATTTCTTTCTCTTTTTCATCACCTTATGCCTCATGCCCTTCCAAGGGTGTCATATCTTCTCCCCCCCATGACTTTCTTCTCTCCCTGTGGCACATTTTTGGTTTCCCTTAGCACAACTTGAGTTTCTTGTAGCAAACTTTGTTTTTCCTGTAGTAAACCCTCTTTTTCTTGTTGCCCCTCATTTTCTTCCTCTTGAAGATCTTCGAAGGTTGGTACTTGTTTGAGGGATGCTAGCCTTGAATATTATCTTCTTATATATGTCACATGTGTCTTTTTAGGTGAAGTTAAATCTTGAATATTTCCCTCCTCAGGGCCTATTTCATCTTTCTTATTGGGAGATTCTTCAATTGTGATTGGGCTCTTAGTTGGACTTTTAGGTCTCCCTGATTTCACCTTGGCACTCTTCGTGGTCCTAAAGTACATGGGGTTCCGTATTTTTCTCTTTTCCTTCATAGGAGTACTTAGAGTGGCTAAGGTGGCAACCACTTCCTTTTCTGTGGTCCCTGTTCAAAGGATGGTTTGTTGAGGAGAGATATCAATGCTCAATTTGGGGTCTAGTGTCTCCCCCTATTCTGTATTTCCTTCCTTTTCTTCTTCTTTATCTTCCTCCTCCTTTTCATATTTTTATCCTTTTTCCATATTTCTTTTCATCCTCTTCAATTCCTTCATCTACCCTTATATTGTCTGTGGGTTCTACCTCTGTTTCCACTTCTTCTTCTTCCTCTTCTTCCTCCGCCCTTTCATTCTCTTCCTCTTATTATCCGATGCCCCTTTCTCCATGGCTAGAGGAAGGGGTTTGTATAGGAGTGATAGCTTGTGCCTAATTAATGCTTCTCTATCCATTTATATGAAGGTGGACCAAGTCAAAGGGATGTTGAGTCTTTTGAGAGCATCTACCATTATGAGTTTAATGAGCCCATGGCAAGCTAGGAGTGGATACTTTCTCTCCCTTACCCTCTCGCTCATGTTTTTGATTGAATGCAGGAGGAAGTATGGATGTTTAGTATCTTATTGAGTGGAAAATATCCTTTGAATTTGAGCTCATGGAATAGTCTGAAGTGGTATCCATAGACCACACTTAGTATTCCCTCACAGGAAATATATTTCATGATGTGATATGCTACCTCATCCCATGGGTAAGTGAGAATTTCCCTTATTACCCCATTCTTATCCTCAATGTATTATTCATTAGGAAAGAAGAAACTCTTCTTAGAGGTAATTCTAGATACTTTTTCCTCTCCATTACACTTAACTCCTAGAGGCAAGGTTGTAACTCTACTAATGAGCTCAGGGGTTATGGTAATGGACAACCCTTTAACCACTGAGGTGGCCCTATCATCTTCTTGGGAGTTCAAGGCTACTGTAAATTCTTGAGCCACTTCTTCATAAAATCCTTTGAAAAGTTCAAATAACCCCAACCACTGGTGATTTATAAAGATATCAATCACAAGGGAGTGTAGTCTAATTCTTTTAATGACTATGGGCTCCCTTCTGTTAAAACCTCCCCCCATCTTGTGACTATGTTAGATAGATGTTTTTCTGGCCCGTGTCCCAAAACATTGGTGATATGGGACCCTAAAGGCTTCAATTTAACACAAAATGATATTTTATTACCCCTACTTCTCTAAACAACCTCTTAAATTTTTGAATTATGGCTTGACGATCTGCAATTTTCCATGAAAAAAATATAACTTAGTGGTGTGATGTCCACTTACCTCTGCAAATATGATGTTTTATTGCTTGGAAGATGGTGTTTGGGTGTCAATACACTCTTAGGGTGGCTTGCATGGAAGTTTCTAGCACTATGCAACCTTCCTGTAAACTTCTTGTTGCACCAACAAACTTTCTTGTAGCACGGGCTTGCATGAAGAACTCGATATTGGTTCGAAAATCCTCGATGGATCTTTTCTCTGTCATACTCTAAAAGATATTAGAATTCACAATGGAATGAAGGAGAATGAGCCAAAATACACCTTTTATTCCAAATTGTGCGGACTTGGAGTGTAGTGGTGATGTGGATTTGGCACAAGGTTTCCTCATTTGGACCGTTGGTCCCACTCAAGCCAATCATTCCCATCTACCTCGGAATCATCTCAAACGCCTCACAATCTCTCCCTTTACTGGTGTGATAGAACCATGTGGCATGTAAAACCCACTAGCTCTTTACTTTAACTCTTCGAGGGTGGCCAAGTTAACTGGCCACCTTTTTTCCTATTAAACTCTCTATTCTCGACATTAAGTCATTTTAGCTAAATTATGCATAGCGAGAAGGTGAGGGGGCCATACCTAAGCCTAAATTATGGTGATGAGTGGAAACATATTTTGATGGAGGGAGCTAGAGGATGGTGATTTCCATCAGTGCTTTGTTTCCCTTTGTTGTGTTTATATATATATATATATATATATATATATATATATATATATATATATATATATATATATATATATATATATATATATATATATATTAAAATTTTCTGAATGAGCAGCTTATTTTTCGGAGTGTGCTGCTTATTAATTTTGTTTGTTTATTATTTTTCAGGTGCTTCATGGATATCCTCAGGTGCTGGTGCTGGTGTGGCTTTCCTTCTAGATTCCTTTGGTGATCATCTGGATCCATCTCCATCAACTACCTCCTGCTTATTTGACTTGCTGGTTTCATGTATAAAATTTCTATAGGAAGTGATAATATTCCTATAACAGTCCATTTATTGCAGTTTTGTAACTCCACTGAGCTGAGGAATGAGGAGAAGTAGTGTAGGGATGCTAGGTATGGAGTTAGGAAGTGAATGGAGTGGTGAAGTGGAGGAGGATATGATAGGAGAGGCCATGTGTGAATATTTAGCTAAACTAACTCATAGTGGCGACATAAAATTTTTACTGCTCGAATATTTATGCCGGGAGTCAAGTGATGGTTAGGAGTGGTAGGTACAGGTGAAAAAATTATTTTTCATGTATTATTTAGGGTTAGGTGTGCTTGGGTGAGCTTTTTCCTTCTTTGATGACTTTCCTATATCATTACAGTGTTTCCTGTAGCACTACAGGAAATCCTATAGAAGCCTAGGACATCCTGTAGCACTGCAGAGAGTAAGAAAAACATGGAGTTTTGTCTCATCTGGAGGGAGAAATGGATGGATGGATGCATACTGGGATTGATCATGGAGTAGATAGGTAGAGGAGAGAGAAGGAGAGAAACGATTTTTCTCCCTTTTGTCCAATTTGTCCTTCATCAGCAACCTGTAAAATAGAAACATGTTAGTGCATAGGTGTTGTTTCATCCTTTTCTATTTTTCCTCTTTTATTTGTTTTTTTTTCATATATTTTTTTTAAATATAGGTGGGCTAGCTCAACAAAGTTTTTAACCCACAAACCTAACTTAGGCAACTCAAAGAGGTTTTCACCCAAGGATATTTTATTTCTTTGTTTTTTCTTTTCTTTTGTTTTTGCTCCAGGATCGCCTCATGGAGGTTTTCAACCCAGGAGTTGGCCTTGGATGCCTCAGAGAGGTTTTAACCCAAGCTTATTTATTATTATTATTTTTTCTTTCTCTAGGAAGGTGAGGGAATGGAAACTATGGATCTTCTAATGAAATTCACTTCCCTGTTTATTGAATTTCTAAACTCAGCCTTGGACATGGGCTTCTTGTAAATTTTCAGCCTGTAACCATTGAAAAGCACATGGATCCCCTCCTAATCTATGGTTCTAATATGAATAACCAAATTTTATTCAAATTTCTCCACTCAATAAGGTCCTAGCCACCTAGTCATTAGTTTTCCTTTGAAGTCCTTAAATCTGGAGTCATAGAGAAGTGCCCAATATCCTTCCTGAAATGTATTTTCTTTGATGTTCTTGACATGCCAAAATTTCCTTTCCAGTTGGATTATTTCTCTGTGAAGAAGGGCCTGCATTATGAATTCAACCAAACCATTTAGTTGTAGCAACCTTTCTTGTTGTGCCTTTTTGATTTCCAAGTCCAATTGAGCTTCCATTATCATGATGTTGTACTCAAACTCAATGGAAATAAAATCTTTCTTCCCATAAACTAGATCATATGGAGTAAACCTTGTGGTTGTCTTCCAAGCGGTAGTGCAAGCACAAGTGGCTTCCGCCAATATGTCTTCCCAATTTTTCTTGCTATTTATCACAACCTTAGTGAGGATTTTATCGAAATCTCTATTTGTCACTTCCACCTGGCCCTTTACTTGAGGATGATATGCAGTGGAAGTCTTGTGCTTTATCTTGTGTTGCTTCATGAGGTTCTCAATGATATGAGATATAAATTGAGCCCCCTGATCAATGACTACCTCTCTAGGGTATCCAAACTTGTATAACACACTCTCTATCAAAAACTCAACTACCTTCTCATCTGTTGTTGCCTTCACAACCCATATTTTAGCCCACTTGGTCAAGTAATCAGTGCAAAATATGATATACGTCTTCTTTCCAGATGGTGGACCAATGGATCCAATGAATTCCATGCACCCCTTATCAAATGGCTCTAAAGCCACCTAAGGTTTCAAGGTAATTTCATCCCTTGATGTAGGTCTCCCCATCCTATGACACTGAGCACATCTACTGGTGTATCTCTTGACATCTTGGTGGAGGGCAAGGCAATAGTATCGTGCTTACAAAGATTTGAAGGTTTTCCTTTTAGCAGCAAAGTGGCCCCCATAGGACCATCATGACATGCTGATAGGATTTCAAATACCTCCTCTTCCATCACACACCCTCTAAGAATTTGATCGGGACCTAATTTGAAGAGATTGCCACCAATACAAGTGAAAGGAGCGCTTTTCCTGATGATATTTCTCTTTTATTTGGAGGAAACCTCTCAACAACCAAGTAGTTAGCTATGTCAGCAAACCAAGGAGAGAGTGCTGATATAGAAAACAGATGTTCATCTGGAAGCTGATCATCCACCATTACTTCCTCATTTGCAGGTAAAGTTAGTATAGATAAGAAATATGCAACAATATTTTATTTTCCTGGTTTATCAACAATTGTCAAATCAAACTGTAGAAATAGCAACAACCATCTAATGATTCTAGAATTAACATCTGGCTTATTCATTAAGTACTTGATGGCTGCATGGTTAGTATCTAAAAAGGTCTGATAACCAGTAAAATAATGCCTATATTTTTTTAAGGAATGGACAATGGCTAAGAGATCCTTTTCAATGACAATATAGTTAAGTTCAGCTTTGGACTCTTGCTAACGAAATAGATAGCATAAGGTAATTTGTCTTCTAACTACCTCAATTATACCACCACAAATTTATCTGATGCATCCGTGTGGATGTGGAAGGGAAGAGCCCAATTGGGACCTTGAATAATGGGGTCTGTGGTTAGCTTTTCCTTGATGAGATCAAAAGCCTCCTAACAGAGAATAGACCAAAAAAACTTAGAATATTTTGCCAACAATCCGAATAATGGTGAATCCAATTTGCTGAAGTCCTTAATTAACCTCCTATAATAGCCAGAAAACCCTAGGGAACTTATTACATCTCTTTGTTTTTGAGGAATAAGTACCCTTTTTATGATGGTGATTTTGTTTAGGTCTATTATATTCCTACTTGTGATATTGAGTGGCCTAGGACTATCCCTGACCTTGTTAGGAATTCAAAAATTTCCAGACTTAGGGAGAGATGCATTTCAACAAAATTTCTCAATAATTTTCCCAGATTGGAGAGAGCCTCCTAGAAATCATACCCATAAGGTGTGAAATCTTCCAGGTAGATTTCTACAGAGTCATGGACTAGTTCATAAAAAATGCTCAGGACTACTCTCTCGAAAGTAGTAGGGGCATTACACAACCCAAAGGGAAGAATTATGTAAGAAAAAGTGCCCCAAAGACATGTGAAAGTGGTCTTTTGTTGGTGCTCAGGGCTAAATTGGATCTGGTTATACCCACTGAATGCATCTAGGAAAGAGAAAAGCTTCTTCCCTACAAGACCATATAAGGCTTGATCTATAAAGGGACTAGAACAAGAAGAGAAATGGTCCTTCATAGTGGTGTTGTTTAATTCTCGGTAGTCAACACAAATTCACCACTTTCTATTTTTCTTTGGGACTAGAACAAGAGGAGACACCCACTCATTGTCTGATATGGGGTAGATGAAACTTTCATCCAGCAAAATTTTGCAGTTCATCCTCACTATGTATTTTAGTGCTAGGTTCATCCTTATTTTAGGCTAGCACACAGTATTTCATCCCTATTTAATATAAATATTATGTGTGCACACTGAGGGATGCACCCCTTTCATGTCCTTGTAGTCCGAAGAAAATGCATCAAGGTTTTTCTTCAAGTTCCAGCATAATTTATCTTCTTCTTTGACTGAGAGGGATGTCTTAATATTAAGGGATTTTGATGGGCCAAATTCCATATCCTTGGTGGCTTCAGAGGTTGAATCAAATAAGTGCATATCAATCTAAGGGTGGCTTTCAGACTCTGTTACAAGGTCATTGAATGGAATGAAAGTGGGGGGATGGCTTTGAATGATGTGGTCTATGAAATCACCCTCATCAGGTTTCCTCCCTCTAAGTATAGTATCTATAATACAAATGGGGTAGGGTGTGGTACTGTACACTTGATCTTCTTCTTCTTCATCCTCCAACCACAAATATAGGTCATGGTCAATGGAAGGTTGGACATGAGGATGTAATACCAGTTGTTTGGAAAAGGTCCCATTCTTTATAGTCAAGTTTCACACCCTGCAGCTAATATAAGCATTGGCAGTGGCCAACCAAGGTCTTACTAATATGAGAGGGTACCCATTAAACTTGGTTTATGGCTGGAGGACCAAAAAATATGTCGAGTACTCCCAGGAGTCTATTGAGACGATAACATCCTCAACAATTCCTTCTAGAGCTACTGTGGACATGTGTTAGGTCCCTATATTACTAGTATAGTCCCTTATTGTTATTAGTGTAACCCCCTTATTGTTATTATTGTACCCTTGTAACCCCCATTTTTTTATTATTGTGCCCTTAAATTATTATTGTTAGGTCGGCTAGGATTACATTGTGGCCCACTAGGATCACATTATGGCCACATGGACTCCTATATATAGAAAGGAGGTTTTGTAAATTGTATCATCCAAGAATTTTTCATTTATGTAATGTATTGGAGGTTTCCCCCTCAAATTGGCTTATTTCTAAGGCGTTGATATCTCTTTTCTTCTATTTTTGGAGCTGGTTACACAACATTTGGTATCAGAGGTTTGGATTCTAGGGTTTCACTGCTCCAAAAAGGTCATCGTGGAATTTTCGCTATAAATTTTTTTCTACAAAGTTTCAGAAGCTAAACTTTTTAGGGTGCGAAGCTGCAATCCCGAGGAAGATCTTCTAAAAATTTTAGAGCTTGGTTCACAATATTTTAGGAGATATGATTTGTGGAAGTTAGGTCTTTTTTCAGGCTCCAAAACAGGTCATCGTGGAATGTGCGCTATAAATTTTTTTCTACGAAGTCTTAGAAGCTGAAATTCATAGGGTACGAAGCTGAAATCCTAAGGAACATCTTCAAAAAATTTCAGATCTTTTTTCGTAATATTTTTGGAGATATTATCTGTGGAAGGTAGTGCTTTTTCAGGCTCCTAAATTTCATATCAAAGAGGTGATCGTGGGAAAATATTCATAACGCTCTCTCTGAGCATCAGATTGGAGTTTTGTAAAAAGTGGTTGCTAGTACATGGACTGTAGTTTCTTGGATATCAATTTCAGAGCTGAAGGACAAAACAGTGACACGTGGCAAGTCGTACAAGTTCACTGTACTGAACCAGTCCATAATTAGGTCATTGTGGGAGATTGGACACAACTTTGTCTTGGAGAATCCAAATCAAGTCAGACCTGTGGCATTCAAAATATAATTTAGAGGGCTACATCAACACCAAAATTGAAATATCGAAGTGCTTCAATTACAGATATAATCCAATTTCAATATCGAGCTCCTCAAAAGCAAGAAAAAGGTGTGTATTGTTTTTTGCGAATTGCATAAGTCTTGTTTGAAGAATCAAATTGAGTTGATTCCAAGGGCATATTGTAGAATAGATATCAGTATTGGGTTCTAAAATATGCCCCGTAAAAATAATTCAACACCCATTAAGCCTTCAAAATGCTCTACTATGACTCATGAAGATGAAGAATTGCAACATGATCTATCAAAATTACAAGAGCAAGTGCAACAAATTTCACTCTTGCAAAGAGCAACAAAAAATGAAATGGAAGTTTTGAAGAAAGGCGTGGAAGTGAAGATGGACGGTTTGAAGAAAGGCATGGAAGCTAAGATGGATGGCGTGGAAGCTAAGATGGATGGCATGGAAGCTGGCATGGAAGCTAAGATGGATGATCTAAAATCAAACATCGAAGATTTGACAAATTTGATACAAGAAATGTTCCTAATAGTGAAAATATAGTAGAATAACCTCATGATGAGAAAAAAATAAATGTTAATCGTGATTTCATAAACTCTAATGTTGGCGGGAAGAACCACCATATTCCAAAAATGGATATGAGGAAGTTTGATGGAAAGGATCCTGTAACATGGATACTACAGTTGGAGCAATATTTTGATCTCCATAACGTGCAAAACACACAAAAGGTACGCATTGCAACTTTACATTTAGAACAAAATACATTTGTATGGTATCGATGGCTTTGCTCCTGTAAAATTTTTTTCACTTGGTCAATTTTTACGGAGGAAATGATAGCACATTATGAGGATACAAAGAGCAACACCTTCTTTAGCCAATTGATAAATCTCAAATAAAAGGGTTTAGTGGGGCAGCACATTGAGGACTTCCAAAAATTGAATATAAGGGTAACTGATATTCCAGAGGAACACAGGATTGATCTCTTCATAGGTACTCTAAAGGATAAAATCCAACATGAAGTTCGTGTTTTGGAACCTGATTCATTGGAGAAGGCATTCAAGTTGGCAAGAAAAGTTGAATGTAAAATTATGGCGACAAGGAAGCCTACCACTCAATTCTATAAAGAAGGAAATGTTGTATCTGCATGCACTAAAGAAATGGCGACCTTACCTAATGGGAAGACACTTCAAGGTAAAAAGTGATCATGATAGTCTTAAACACTTTTTGGAACAAAGACTATCTTCAGAAGAGTAGCAAAAATGGGTCACAAAGATGTTGGGTTATGACTTTGAAATAATCTACAAAAAAGAAAAGCTTAATGTTGTTGCAGATGCACTCTCAAGAAAGAATGAAGAGGTGGAAGCATTTCTTTGAGCCATTTCTATTATCCAACCAGATTGGATAACCGAAGCAAGAGATGAATGGAAGAAGGAAAAAGATGTATGGAAACTCATTCAAAAGTTGCAGCAAGATCCTAGTACATCTGATACATTTAGTTGGAAAAATGATTCCTTATGGTACAAAGATCGCCTATATCTTTGTAAGAATTCCCAACTAAAACAAAAGATTCTTCTGGAATTGCACACTTCTCCTTTAGGAGGACACTCAGGATTTTTAAAAACTTACCATAGGGTGAAGAAAGATTTTTTTTGGGATGGCCTTAAATCTGATATTCAAAATTTTGTGGCGGAATTTTTGGTTTGCTAGCAGAATAAAGTTGAGACAATTAAGACCCCGGGACTTCTACAACCCTTATCCATTCCAAGTCAACGTTGGGAAGAGATTTCAATGGATTTTATCACAGGTTTACCTAAGTCCAAAGGAAAGAGTGTCATCATAGTGGTAGTTGATAGACTTACTAAGTATGCACACTTTTGTGCATTATCTCATCCATTTAAAGAAAGTACAGTTGCTACTACATTTATGGACAAAATTCAAAAGCTACATGGAAGCCCAAGGGTTATTGTGAGCGACAGAGATCCCATTTTTATTGGAAATTTTTGGACGGAGTTATTTTCTTGTTTGGGTACTCAATTAGCTCATAGCTCATCTTATCATCCTCGATCTGATGGTCAAACTGAGATAGTAAATAAATGTTTGGAAGGATATCTTCGTTGTTTTGTATCTGATAAAAAAACACAATGGGTCAAGTGGTTACCTCTCTCTGAATGGTGGTATAACACTTCCTTCCATACTGCAGCAAAAATGACCCCATTTATGGCACTTTATGGATATCATCCACCATCCATCACATCATCTTTAAGGGAAAATTCGAAGGTTCAAGCAATGGAAGATCACATCAAGCATCAGCAGGAAGTTCTCCAACTCTTAAAGGATAACCTAAATTTGGCACAAAATCGAATGAAACAACAGGAAGATCAACATCGCAGCGAGATAATTTTTGATATAGGAGATTGGGTATTTTTACGGCTACAACCATACAAAAAAATGTTCCTCAAGCAAGCTAAGAAGGATAATAAATTATCACCAAAGTACTATGGTCCTTACAAGGTGTTGCAAAAGATTGGTACTATGGCATACAAATTGGAGCTTCCTTCTTCTTTGCGAGTGTAGCCAGTTTTCCATGTTTCATGCTTAAAGAAGGTTATAGGAGAAAATCTTCCAGTTCAAACAATATTGCGAGAACTTGATGAGGAAGGAAAAATCATATTGGAACCTGAAGCGGTCACAGAAACAAGAACTCGACAACTATGGAATCGATCAATTTTAGAGTATCTCATAAAGTGGAAGAACTTACCCACTGAAGATTCTACATGGGATGATGAGAATTTTATACAAAAGCACCTAGAGCTACTCAAGCATTGAGGACAACACTTTTTTGAAGGAGAGGGGCATGTTAGGTCCCTATATTACTAGTATAGTTCCTTATTGTTATTAGTGTAACCCCCTTATTGTTATTATTGTACCCTTGTAACCCCCATTTTGTTATTATTGTGCCCTTAAATTATTATTGTTAGGTCGGCTAGGATTACATTGTGGCCCCTAGGATTACATTATGGCCCCATGGACTCCTATATATAGAAAGGAGGTTTTGTAAATTGTATCATCCAAGAATTGTTCATTTATGTAATGTATTGGAGGTTGCCCCCTCGAAGTGGCTTATTTCTAAGGCATTGATATCTATTTTCTTCTATTTTTGGATCTGGTTACACAACAACATGTTTGCAAGTTACAGAACAATGTGGTCTTTCTCAAAGCTCCATGGAGGTTGAGTTAAAGTATAGTTTCCTTGTTCATCACATTGACAAAAGCCCCGAGATCAATTAGAGTATTGGCGACTATGACACCATCGATGTTTACATATAATACTAGACTTCCAGGATCCAGGTACTTCGGTAATATCACCCTTACCAATATTAGGTTGGAAAACTGTCCCACAACATTGATGGTGGGGGTGTTTTTCTCCTTTCTCCCAGGTTTCTTAAATCACTTTTCTTTGATGAGCCTATTGTAAATAAGAACATAGTTAATGGCCTGGAGAAGGGGTATTTTCGCACACAAATTTTTTAGTTCTCCCAAGAGTTCTGTCTCTTATGGGGTGTGCTGACTATGGTGGATTAGGCGCTCAGGAAAAGGAGGTTGATTGGTCTGATTATTTCTCTCTTCCATTTCTTCCTCAACCTCTGTAGGTGGAGATGGAGGATGATTTTCTAGGAGTACTCTTCACGACCCAAGGTTGATCTCATGTATCTCCATAACATAAGCTGGATAAGATGTTTCCCCAATTTAAACTGGTGTTCTTGCTTGTTTTTTGGGTTCAGATTAGGATGGGCAGGTGTTATGTAGGTAAATCCTCTCTGCGGATAGAGACGATCCCTCTAGCCCTAGGGTGGATCTAGTAATAAGGAATCATGCTAAGGTGTAGGTTCCTTGATATTTGAATGAAAAAAGGACCTGATAAGATAGCCTACCTGTGGTCCAATGTTGTTGTCGGCAATCGTAGTGGTGATGAGAACTGCTCGCTCTCGATTCGGCAAGTCACAATCCCTTTGCTTATCACGCTTGGAAACCTTCACAAAGATCAGAAAACGAAGACCACATCCCACATACTAATTTCATCCAAAATATACTAGTCAGTCAAAGAAGACTAGCATATTGCATTCGATAAAGATAAAACACAAGATGGGAACCAGACAATAGTCACTTATATTAATAGGTAGAAAGAAGAGATACAACCATGCTCTGATGTTGTGGTCTCCTCCAGCAGGGCTCGGGTGAAGCACATCTCAAAGCTCGTTGGGGAATTCAGATGGGATAAGGGACCTCTCAATGGATTTCTCCTTGTTCTACCTTCTCAAGAACTCAGTTATTCAGCTATAGCTCAGTTCTCCTAGTTCAGTGCTTTAGCTGTATAATTCTCTTTTTTCAGCTAGTTTTCATAAAGAGAGAAGGCTTGTTTATATATAGGATGTTAGGCCTCTGTGATTTAGTACAGTGGCAAGAATAAATGCTACAGAGACTACATCAAAACCACCTTGGGATTCTAGGATCTAGCCCTCCTGAATCCAGAGAGGGATCTCTCTATAAGTTTCAAAGATTGATTTATCTCTTAAGGTTTTTGGTATGATATTATGCTAGTTATTAGGAACAAAGGTTTTTTTGTTTGTTTGGTTGGTTGGGTATAATCTTTAATTGGATGGAATATCATAAAATGAAAGAGTTTCCGAAGGGTGAAGATGCAAGTATATTGAGAAGTGTTCAGCAGATAGGATTAATGTGAGGCAGCTTTAATCCATTGGGCAATGGAGTCACAAAAGGGTTTAATTTTACAACAATTTCAAGAGTGGTCCAAGGGGCAAGTCATCTATATCAAGGGATATTTTAGATTTAAATGATGGAGTTTAACATTAAAAGTGTTGAGAAAGTGGAAAAAGCCAATAATTTCAACAAGGATTTATCAACTTACCATACAAGAAAAGCCTTTTTAAGCAACTATTTGAAACCAACCAAAGGACAGGGCTAACCATAGACTTCTTTGGACAAGCTTGTATTAAAGCTAACTTATCAGACAACAATCGTATAATCTCACTAGGATACTTTGAGAAGGGATGAAAAAATATAAGAAAACAAAGTGCAACTTAAGATCAGGTCAGATGCATTAAAATCAAAGCCTAATTTTAGCATACTCTTAGGGAAACTTTCAAACAACCTTTGGAGAAAGAAACTAGAAGACATGGTAAACCATAAAATTTTCTAGTTTAACTCTACTTAGCATGTAATGAAAATATCATTCAAGAACTTCCTTTCAAGTTTTTCACATCAAGACATGGACTAACCAACATTCCTTGATAATGTTTACACTTAATTTAAGTCATTCCAAAATATCACAATTAGCAGAAAACATATAGATAAAGCTTATCAATGAGAGTGGGGTACTTTTAACAGTAAATCCTAGCTCTATGCTTGCTTCTCTTTATCAGAAAAAAGTGAACAAAATGGCACACATGAAAGGAAAATAATAACTGTAAGAGGTACTTCACCAATGATAAAGACGAAGATCCCAAGAATCAGCGTGTATATTGATTGTCAATCTAGTTACAAACTACATGTCCAATGTTTCATCACAGCTTCAAACATCTCTTCTCAGCCTATCTTCTTCAATAACTTAACGGAGCTTCAGAGCTTCAGAACTTATTTACATTCAACAATGATTCGATACAACACTATTACATCAAAGTCCAACAACCAACAACATCTCATCTTCTTCAGAAGTATTTATAGAAGAAAGAGGAGGTGGAATGAAAGGAAGAATAATCTGCCAATTAATACAAGTTTTAATGCTTCTCTGTCTTTGAGGGCTTCAATAGAGAAGTTTTCTGATATTTCTCTTTATTAATTGGTTTTCGTTAAGTATTAAGCTACTTGGAAAATTTTGTTGACTTTAAACTCTTTCAGCAGGCTGTCAATAACTCTGGCTATCTTTAAACAAAATATCACTGAATAGGAAATAACTATGCCTTGTTTTAATTTATGAAAGTTGTAGGTGGCACTTTGATAGCTGGGGGATTCAGTTAGCCCCTTCGATGTAGCTTTTGATGTGTCCTTGGTTGTTTATGTCTTCTTTCACTTAAACACTGATTTTACCTTTAAACACTGTGTTTATGCCCAATTTCAGGCTTTGAGAATTTATCTTTAATCATCCTCGAACTGCTGACTGTGCCTATTTGCTTCATTTGTGGATTAGGCCTTTGATTCCTGAATTTGTGCCTTAATCCTTTTAAACTTTGTTTAGAACTTTTAATCTTCGGATTATGATTTCATCCTGCATTTTCAACGCTGATACTCTTCAATTAATTGATGTCCATTGTGTTTGCTGTTTGTAGGCGCGCAGAGGTATTTTTGGAGAATTTGTTTAGAAATTCGATGACCATGACTTATCGGCCCAAAAATGTGAAATTAAATTCCTCAAAACCATTTTAAATTGTATTTGGGGCCACGAAGATCATCATCCTAGCCTTCACATTATTTTTAAAACTGTGGGAAAACCCCATATAACCTGCATAAAACAAACGAAAATTATATAAATCCTGCGAAGATAGGTTTAAAACTGCTTTGGAGGTTTGAGCGCGACAGTGAACAAGAGTCGTTGGATTAGGACAATCAACAGTCGAGATTACTTGGTGAAATATTTTGGGAACAAGTTAGGTGAAAAATGAATGGGGGCGAGATTAAGTCAGGACCGTCCGATCTCAGAGATCGATGGCTTGGATTAAAAATGAAAGGCAACATTGTGGAGAGTAGTGGTAAGGCGGAAAACCGGGGATGGTTTTCACAAAATGAAATGGGGGGAGGCAGTATTGCCCAAAAAATGCGATTCCATACATCACTTGACTTCTGTCCCTTTCAATACTGCCCATTTCGCAAATTTTTTTGGCATTAAACTGTAGGCGCAAAGATTTTGCGATATACTACGTCAACCATTAGATCAGAGGCTCCAGATCCAATGGTGCGGAATGAATGCGACGGGAAAGGTGCGTGAGCGAAGGATGTAGTGGGGGCCCACGATGATGTTGTCTTTCTTTGTCGTAGAGCGGGTTTAATGGTTAGATCGGGTTAAGTCTCGATCGCCGGATTTCGTTGATGGATGGTTATGATTAAGAAAAGAAGCGGATATGTTCGAAAGGGAAGGAATAAAGGGAAAAGGAATGGGTGGAAGGATAAGGCCCAATGGCCATTGATCTGCACAGATCAACGGTCCAGATTTGTTTTTAACATTATATGTCGGGAATGGAAAATATAAGGGAAAAGGGGTTTTTTTGCATGGATTTTTATGTTGTAAGTGCCCGATTGTGGGCTCTAGGATATATGAGAGAAAGGGCTGAAGGGTATAAGCTCTTAAGGGCTAAAAAACCTCATAGTGCAGAAAACTGATTTTTAGGCCAAAAACAAAG